>CAUYSK010121137.1:0-10234 GCA_963575035.1 Avahi laniger | reverse complement strand
CTAAATGCCCTCACGTAACAGCGCACTGCATGCCGACAGCTAGACAGACTGTACCCTACGCCAGTCCACCTGGCCAAGAGGACAACCCGGGGCTCAAATCCAGCCCATATTCTTCTGCCCAGCCCTGCACCTGGTGCGGTGTGGCGTGTTTCCCCGCTCACCAAACCACGCACCTTGACCCAGGGCCAGTCTTCCTGGAAGGGGTGCCTTTTTCTAATTTGCACAAAGGCTCCAAATGAACGGAAACCGTGTGTGCTGGTGATTGTCCCTCAGCCCCAAGACTGCCCTTCTATTGTCTCCTCGCACCAGGGAAGAGAGAAGGAGTCTGCAAACCACGTTTCCCCTTCGCCAGCTGTTCCCTGCCGGGCACCCCCTCGTTGGCTCTGGGAGGACAAGGGGAGGCGGGAGGAGGAGGGACTCCAGCCACCCCATTTGCTTCCCATTCCCGGTGGTGTCGCCTCCCCAGATGTTTTCACCCCAGCAGTTAGTTCCGGTTCACACTCCCGGAACCAGCCACGGCACATCGAGACATCAGCACAGACCAGCCAGCACCTTCTTCTCCGAGTTTTACGTCTTAGCTCTGTAGTTTCCGCTCCAAGCTTCTAGGTTCTGTTAACAACAACCCCAGTCTCGTCCTTCATTCCCCTCCCCCATGGGTGGGAGCTGCTTCTTCGTAGTTACTACCTCTGTATGTCCTCAACGGCCACTTGCTGTCTTTCTGGTCCTCCAACCCTTCTTTCATCAGTTCTCTGTATTAAAATCTCTCCATTCAAATAACTCGTGAGGGCTCCGTTTTGCTGACTGACAGTCGTGGGTGGCACAGGTGACAGCCTCCTGCAGTCGGAGCTCCCCAGTTGGTGTTAGGCATTCATTTATTCATTCAACAAACACTTGTTTATACCACAATCCCTATGTAGAGAAGGAGGCTTTGATTGTATACATACACATATGTAAATATTGTTTACATATATTTCAGGATATGTATAGAACATAACTGAGAGAATACACAAAAAGTAGGTGACTGTGATTCACTTTGGGAATTGGGAATTGGTGGTAATAGGCAGGAAGCACTGTTTTCACATAGCCTTATGAGATTGTAATAAGCCACTTATTACTGTTGTCTTTTGGAAAACTTATTAAAATTCGTGTATTCAGTGCCGTCTTAGAGCCTGGCAGAGTGGAAGCCCCACAGAGGCATGGGTGTCACCCTCAGCAGTCCTGCCCCTGTTCAGCCCGGGCTGACACCACACACCAGCAGTGCCCAGTGTCTGTTTTCCGCTTCTCCTTGCCTGCAGGTTTGGAGGAGCATTTGTGGAACGTTAGGAGTTGCTTGTGGACCCCCCAGACGGTGTCACTAAACTAAACTAAAGGACTGGTGAAAAGGAGCGTTGAGATGGGGGTATGCTTTGCAATGTCATGAACATGGGGTTGAAACATGGAAGCAAAGAAAGTTCGGGTGGGAAGGGGGCTGGTGGGGCACATTTTGGTTGCAGCCCTGCATGCAACCCCAAAATCTCCTCACTCCCACCCTCTGTAGGAAGCATGCACTTTGAGCAGAACTGACCTTGACTCAGCCCTGGGAGCGGGCCTAGTTGTTCCAAGCCAGCTGGGGCAATCCTGAGCCCCCTGCATGGAATTGGTTTAGGTAACTCAGGCCAGCAGCTTGAAATACGGACTTTTGTTTGATGATTATCAGAAGTGACACTTCTTTCCAGGAGTGATGGTCAACATATTTAATAACCTCTCTGTGTCAGACTCTGACCCACTGGAACCAGTGTAGGTTCAATCAGAATAGACCTGGCTTCTAAGTAACCAATTTGGCAACTGTGCTTAATGGCTGAAATACTCCCCCTCTTTTTCCCCGGCTGTGAAGCATGTGGCTGTGGATGACCCTGGCAGCCCTTTTGCAATCATGAGGCAAGCCACCCTGCCAATTAAGAGGATACCCAGAGGAGAAGTGGATCAAGAGAATTGCACAGCTAGAGCCCTGGTCAGACTGTTCCAAGGCCTACACACTTCTTTATTGTTCAGTCCTGTTTATACAAGGCTTCCATACCCTTGTGATGTTTTTCGCATCTTCTCAAGTATCTCTTCACACATGGTTAAACTGAGGCCCACAGCAAAGAAGGGCCCTGTCTAAACTCTCACAGCACCAGGACCTCAATCTTTTGTCTGTCGGACCAGCGTTCTCCTAATAACCCATAAAACCTCCCATACCACATGTCGGTAGCGACAGGGATTCAGTAAATGTTTGTTGGATGAATTAATTACTGAATAAGAACGGGACCAGAGGGAAGTTCTGGCAGGGGCACAGGGTACACAGGGGTTTGGGGCGAGGGCGGTATGACGCGGAGGGAACAATGAGGAGAAACACCCAAGAGTTTATTCTATTTCAGTCACATGAACACATTTGCAGGACAAAAGTCTTTGTTAAACTCCAGGCTTTCTGTGAATAAACCTCTGCTTGCCACTGGGTCCGGAAACAATACATATCCAAAGCACAGAAAGCTTTTTGAAGTTTATTATAAAAATAACTGAAAGGGTGTGACAAAGACCTCAGAGTGCCAAATCCAATCAGGGACCTGTGGTTGGGGTGTGGGCGGGAGGCTTGGGCAACAGAGTCTCAGTGTTGTCCCGGGAACAAGAGTTTGTAAAAGGCTGTCACAGCACAAGTAGAAAATGTCGCCCTTATAATTTCTGAATTCACTGTATTTAAGAAGCACAGGGCGGGTCTCTGGTGGTCGAAGGCGCAGAGTGTACTGTCTGAGAGCCCGGGGTTCCATTCTGCTCATCACTTGGTAGCTTTGTGGTGTTGGGTGAGGTACTTGTTCTTCATGGAACCTCAGTTTTCCTTGCATGTGAAATGGAAAAAAAAAAATACAAGCTCACTGCTACACTGTTATGGCTCAAACGTCCCCTCCAAAATTCCTGCTGAAATTTAATTGCCGTCGTGATGGTATTAAGAGGTGGGGCCCTGAGGAGGTGGTTAGGTCATGAGGGCTGTCACGAATGGATTGACGCCATCATCACGGAAGTGAGTTAGTTATCTCAGGGGTGGGCCCCTGATGAAAGGATAAGTCCAGCCCCCACGCTCTTCCTGGCTCACACACTCGCCCTTCTGCCTTCCACCTTCCGCGACGGGGTGGCGTAGCGCAAGGACCCTCCCCAGATGTCAGCACCATGCTCTTGGACTTCCCAGCCTCTAGAACAAGTAGCCAAATAAATTTCTGCTCATTATTAATCACCCAGTTTTGGCTATTTTGTTATAGCAGCAGAAAATACACTAAGACATTCGCTGTAACTTTATCTTTAGATCGGATGTTTCAACATTCAGAAATGTTGGATTTTAGAACAGTTGTCTGGTGCATAAGAATATATTATAAAATACTCAGTGGATCCTGGGCAAGACCCCGTAATCAAGCATATTACTATTTCTTGCGAAACACATAGATACTTACAGAAAATGGGATGGTTAAGACTGTAAATAGCCTCACATCAGTTCAGTCCAGGACTTGTCACCAAGTGAGTCATAAACGTCTTTCAGTTGTCAGAGGTTTTTGAATTTTTGGAATTGGGGGTAAGGGATCAAGCACCTGCAATAGTGTGTACCTGTCCCGCGGAAGAGCTGAATGAGATGAAGCACAGTGCCGAGCGGGGGGATGGCCCAGCGTGGCGCTAGTGCAATTTCCCTTCCGCTTCCATAGGAGGACGCTCCGAGTGGGCTTCGCTTCTCCACCCCTTGTCTCTGGGGCTGCACCTGACACCTGTTTGCTCTCTAAAGTCAAAGTCCCACCAACCACCTGATGCTCCCCAGCACCAAAGACCTCCGCATTCCCCTGAGGACTGGCGTGGGGACCTGCTGGGTTCCAGAATTCTGGGAGAACTGCCCTCACTCGGTGGAGCCCAGACACTCCTCCACTCCTTTTGTTACCTGCTTTCTTAAAGGGCCACAGGGGTTTCTACCCAGCTCTGCAGGCCTCTCCACGGGAAGCCAAGTCAGGGACAGGGGTGGCAGAGTCGGGCTGCTCTGTCAAGGACAAGATCATCATGACTGACCTTTTGTCACACCATGCAGAAACCAGATACGGGTGGGACAAGGATGAGATGGCAAGTCACCTGGGGCATGGAGGGAGGCCCTAGCACTTCCCTCACCTCACCCTCGCCCTTGCCCCACTCAGACACATGAATACGAGGCCAGCACAAGGGAGTTTAATCGGGAAAAGGTGGCAGTCAAAATGTCAAAATGTTGTCCAGAGCCCCAATCCCTGAGGCCTTGAAGGGGCTGGAAGGTCCACTCCCAAGCTGGCTCAGTCATGGCTGGCAAGCTGTGGCTACTGTTGGCAGGAGGCCTCAGTTCCTCTCTGTGGGCCCCCAGGCTGCTCGAGTGTCCTCCTGACATGGGGACGGCCTTCCCCAGAGTGAGCCATCCAAGAGACCAGTGCAGAAGTTGCAATGTCTTTTATCACCTAATCTCAGAAGTCACACACACCGTCATTTCCACAGTATTCTATTAGTCACAAAGTCTGAGTCATGTGGGAGGGGACTGACTGCCAGGGGAATGAGTACCACGATGTGACGCTCACTGGGGACCATCCCAGATGTTTACAATCCTGCTCTGCCCTCTGGCCCCCAGTAATTCACATCCCTTGTACATTAAAATTAGCAGACTCCCAGACCTTCCAATGCTCCCAAGATGTCATCCTATCCCAGTACCAGCTTGAGGTCCAGGACCTTATCATTTAAATCCGGTGTAGGTGTAGATGACACTCCTGTGATCTAGTTCCTCCAGTAAAGCTCCTTGAGTAAAGTTGGACTCATCCTGAAAACTATAAACTAAAGAGGTAAATTATTTGCACCCCACATCCCTGACTTGCAATGGTGGGACGGGCACAGCATCATTGCTCCGGATTCCCACTCCTCGCTCAGAACGGGGGAAAGCAGGAGGCACGTGGGAGTCACTGGTCCATAGCAATTCTGAAATCCAGCAGAGCGGATGCTGACAGTTCCTCGATTGGGCCTCAGACCTGTTGCTGCTCAGGAATGATACTCCGGGTTCTTCAGTGCTGCCTGGAACTCTCCACTGCTGGATGGCCCAATTCATTAGGAACATTTCTATTTTCAGATGATCACAAGTAACATCACTAAACTTTTTACTGTTATATTACAACAGCAGCAACAAAAAACCCTTTCATCCAGTTTCCAATAACATTTCCTCACTTTCTTTTAAGCGCTTACCACATCCTCATTGTAGCCTTCAGGCTTCCGCACACAGTCTGTTGAAATCGCTTTAACCTCTCACTCACCCTCCCCTCCCCGTGTCTGTCACGTCCAGTCCCAAAGCCACTCCCACATTGACTATGGTGACACCACACTTCGGGCACTCAGATCTGCACCGGTTGTCTACTGCTGTATAAAAAATATTCCGAAACGGAGGGACTTGAAACAACAGCAATCATTTACTCCGTCTTACAGTTCTGAGGGTCAGGAATCTGGGGGTGGCGTGGCCGGGCGGTTCTGATTCAGGATGGCCCATGAGTTGCCGACACACAGCTTGAGCCGCGGTCATCTGAAGGCTCGACTGGAGCTGAAGGATCCTTTTCCAGGGTGGCTCATTCACATGGCTGGTGGGTTGGAGCTGCCTAAGGGCTTAAGTTCCTCCCTATGGGGTCTTCTAACAGGGCCACCTGACTGTCCTCACGACATGCCCCCAATGAGAGAAGTTACCCTCATCTTATACAAATACATACAAAATACATACAAATACATACAAATACATACAAAATCAGAGCTGAGATGAGTACAATAAGAAAGATGTTTTTTGGCTCACAAGGGTACAAGTAAAGAAAGAGTTGACTTAATCAGGGAAGTCATGGAAGACTTCCCTGAGGAGGTGATGCCTGGGCTGAGCTCTGGGGGATGAGCTCTTCTAACCAGGCATACAGAGGAGGGGAAGGTGTTGCAGGAACAGGGAACAACACGTGCTAAGGCTCTGGGGTAGGAAACAATATCAATCCTTCTAGAACCTAAATGAAGGCCAGTGAGGCTATGAACAGGATAAGAGCCAGGTCGGGTTGGGGGCGGGGGGGATTAGGCTGGAGAAGCGGAGAGGCAAGAGCCAGACAAGAAGACAGGACACAACACCCAGCCCTTTGCATTTGTGTCATGGTCGAAACATTTCAACATAGCTTTTTACATACTCCCATTGCAACTTTTACACCCTACGCGACAATGCCACCACCTTACCGTGAGCACGCTGGGACTCAGTATGGCCAAGCAAATAGGTTCAAGTCACATTGCAAGACCGAGACCAAGGTAAGGCTTATTTTCTCACTAAAGAGCCACATATGCCACCTCCCCACAGAGAAAGCACCCCTTCCTAACTTCTCTTTTCCCATTTGTAGCGTACACGCAGAAATGCTTCTCCAGGGGTCTCCAGTGTTGCTTTAGTAGCCGTGATTGCACCCCCAGAGATGCACACAATCCCCTGTGGTAGAGAGCTTCCCTCTCTCCTCCCCACATCTCCCCTTAGCCTTCCCGCCCCAGCATCCCTGCCCCCAGCTAGCACCCAGGGGCTACACTTCCATCAGGTGATTACAGGTAAGGCAAGCTCAGAACCCACAGCAGCAGGTGGTGGCCTGGCTTCCTCCATCTCCGCTCCAGATGTGTTCCCAGTAGTTCCCAGGGCTTCCCGGAAACCCAGAGCCCACGCAAGCAGAGCAGTGTGCTCTTTTAAATAGGCTCTCGGCTGATACCTCCGAGCTAAGGAAGTCCCGCTCCCCTGGACGCACGGCCCCGGCAACTGCGCCCTCGAGCTCCTCCAGTGAACCTTCCGAGCAGGTAAGAGGCGACTGTAAACAGGGTGGAAGAAGACACCGCGGCTTCGCCATCTGCCTCTTACTAGGTGTGTGGCCATCATGAAGCAGAGAGAGAAGAAGCCACTTTCGTTTTCCTCCCATAAGAAAACACTGACATTGCTCTAGGCAGTGCCGTCCCTGCGTCCCCTTAGCCGGTGGCATGAGTGGTGCCGAGTGGAGACAGCGCTCAGGTCTAGTCCCTCTACCGAATCATTTCTGACACTCCCATGGGTGAAAAAGTGCCTCCCTGTTCTGTTGCTGTGATTCATACTTCTCTGCTTTCTACTAAAGCCGAACATCTTTTCTGCACCCGTGTGCTGCTTAGCCATTTTCCAACTGTTCTCCCTTCGATGACTCCAGGCGCTCTGTTCCCCTGCAGATGGGCAGCCTCTCCAGGTGTGTCTGACGGCTGGGGGCAGCAGAGGTCTCCCCTCCCTTGTTTGCACGCTGTGCTTCTGTTCACGCAGCCTAATAATTGGGCACTGGGCATTCCCCTGGGGGTATCTGATGTTACACGGAAATGCCATGTCGGCACAGCTGGTGGGGACCCATTTTAAGTATGGGGCCAAAGGTCGTCCATGCTGACAGCGGGTCAGGCTAATACGGCCGAGGGAATGCGGAGGGTCGTCGGGGCTGCAGCCTCACGCAGGCACTGTGCACAGTGCAGGGCAGACTTGCGAGCCCTCCAGAGAAGCCACTTTCAGCCTGGTCTTTAAGCCAGGGCATGAGTAGAGGCTAAAAATTCTCTGCACCCAGCCCTCAGGCCAACCAGGTCCACCTGGGTCAGACTTCTGAGCAGACCAGGACTAGGGAGAGGCGAGTGAGGCACCCAGGGTGCAGAAGCTAAGCAGACGCTCCCAGGGGCCAGCCTGCGCCGCACACTCCGAGGGTGGGCGCCTGCGTAAAGCTTGCGCCTGGGTACCTTTGCCTCACCCTGGTCCCGGAGTAATAGGGACAGTCCCCTCGTCCATGAGAATCTGGGCTTCTCTCAGCTCTCAGAGAGGAGGGAACGCTGACTGGGAACAGAACCCACTCTACCCGCTCTGTGGCTCTCTGTGTGTCGTGAACTGCCTGCCGTTCTGCATCCAGGGTATCAGTTCAGTGATTCTTAACACAGCCTCTGGTTGTCTTTATAAAATCCTGCGTGAGTTACCAGGAAACAGAAACCAGTGTAGCTATTTTCAACAGAAAGAGATTTAATACAGGGATTTTTAAAAAATAAAAACCAAAAAAATTTGGAAAGACTGGAGTGTCAGCCTCTTGCCTGGGCCTCCAAGAATGTCTCTCCAAACACCACAGAACTGACCCACCGGGGAGCTGCCACCTCTGACACAGCCAGGACTGTGGGGAGTCAGGCGTCCCTACTCTGCCGAAGGACACAGCTGCTTAGCTGTGGTCCAGGGATCCGTAGCCAGGCCGGGATCCTAAAGCCATTGCAGCTGCTTTCCTCGCCTCCAACAAGGCTGGGGCTCAGACGCTGAAACAGTGGGGTGGATGGGCCCACATCTCCCACCCTTGACTGCTCACAGAAAACAGCTCAAAGCAACGGGTAGGTAGCCTACCCCTCACTTCTGCTTCAAATCTCAGCTTGACGGCATCCAATCGGCAAAACAAAATTTACCGTCGGCAACAGCTGCAAGGGAATCCGAGAAATGTCATTTTTATCTTTCCAACCTTTGTAGTACAGGAAGACACCTGAGAAAGAAGTGAGAATTGACGCTGAGGACCAGCAGACAAAACCTTTGAGAGTCCCAGGTTCAAGGTCTTCTGCAGGTGAGTGAAGAGAAACTAGGAGAACTTGACCTCATTACAGGCATACCTCGTGTTCCTGTACTTCGCTTTATTTCACTTCACAAATGTCATGTTTTTTACAAATCGAAGGTTTGTGGCAACCCTGCACCAAACGAGTCTATCAAACTTTTTTATTATTATCACATCTGTTACAGTGATCTATGATTAGTGGTCTTTGGTGTTACCATTATAATTATTTGGGGGCACCACAAGCCATGCCCACATAAGATGATGAACTGAATCAATGAGTGTTGTGCATGTCCTGACTGCTCCACTGTCCAGCCATTCCCCTGTCTCTCTCCCCCTCCTTGGGCCTCTCTAGTCCTTAGATACAACAATATTGAAATTAGGACCATTAATAACCCTACAACGGCCTCTAACTGTTGAAGTGAAAAGAAGAGTCTCACATCTCTCGCTTCAAATCAAACGCAAATAATGATTCCGCTTAGAGAGGAAAGCAAGCTGAATGCCAAGGTAGACCAAAATCTAGACCTCTTGATCCAGATGCTTAGCCAGGGTGGGAATGCAGAGGAAAAGTTCTTCAGCAAAATTACAAATGCTACCCCAGTGAACACGTAAATGATGAGACAGCGAAACAGCTTATTGCTGACAGGGAGAAGACTTCAGTGATCTGGATGGAAGACCAAACCAGCCATGACCTTCCCTTAAGCCCAAGCCTAATTCAGAGTAAGACCCTGACTCTCTTCAATTCTATGAACCTGAGACAGGTGAGGAAGCTGCAGAAGAAACGTTGGAAGCTGACAGAGATTGGTTAATGAGGTTTAAGGAAAGAAGCCCTCCCCAGAGCATAAAAGTACAAGATAAAACAGCAAGTGCTGATGTAGAAGCTGCAGCAAGTTTCCAGAAGATCTAGCTAAGATCATTGATGAAAGTGGATACAGATTTTTGAGGTAGAGAAAATAGCTTTCTATTGGACGAATACACCATCTAGGGCTTTCATAGCTAGAGAGAAGTCAATGTCTGGCTTCAAAGCTTCAAAGGACAGGCTGACTCTCTTGTTACGGCCAACGCAGCCAGTGACTTTAATTTGAAGCCAATATTCCTTTACTGTTCTACAAATCCTAGGGCCCTGAATAATTATGCTAAATCTTCTCTGCCTGGACTCTGTCAGTGGAAAAACAAAGCCCAGATGACAGTACATCTGTTTAGAGCATGGTTTACTGAATATTTTAAGCCCACTGTTGAGACCTACTGCTCAGAAAAAAGATTCATTTCAAAGTATTACTACTCACTGGCAATGTACCCAGTCACCCAAAAGCTCTGATGGAGATGTATAAGGAGATCAATGCTGTTTTCATGCCTATTAACACGATATTCATTTTCAGCCCATGGATCGAGGAGAAATTTTGACTTTCAAGTCTTACTATTTAAGAAATAAATTTAGCAAGGATACAGATGCCAGAGGTAGTGATTCCTCTGATGGATTGGGGCAAAGTAAATTGAAACCTTTCTGGAAAAGATTCACCATTCTAGGTGCCATTAAGAGCATTTGTGACTCACAGGAGGAGGTCGACATGTCAACATGAACAGGAGTTTGGAAGAAGTTGATTCCAGCCCTCGTGGATGAC
>CAUYSK010121135.1:10000-34932 GCA_963575035.1 Avahi laniger | reverse complement strand
AATTTACACATATTTACAATATCTAGCAGGACAACCAGACATTAAACTTGCTTTTTCAAAAATATCATCAATAAAGGGCTAATAAATAGAATCTATATAGAGCTCAGGAAAATCAGCAAGAAAAAATCAAACAACCCCATTAAAAAGTGGGCAAATGACACGAACAGAAACTTTTCAAAAGAAGACAGAGTAATGGTCAAGAAACATGAAAAAATGCTCAACATCTCTAATTATCAGGGAAACATAAATCAAAACCACAATGAGATATCACATAACTCCAGTGAGATTGGCCTTTATCAAAAATTCCAACATACGTAACCTAAACATTTGTACCCCCATAATATGCAGAAATAAAAAGAGGATTAAAAATAAATAAATTATCCAAAAACAACAAATGCTGGCGAGGATGTGGAGAGACAGGAACACTCTTACACTGCTGGTGGGACTGCGAATTAGTGCAACCTCTGTGGAAAAGAATTTGGAGATGCCTCAAAGAGCTAAAAATAGAAATACCATGTAATGTAGCAATAGCACTATTAGGCATCTACTCAAGGGAACAAAATCATTCTATAATAAAGACATCAGCACTCTAATGTTTATGGCCACACAATTCACCATTGCAAGGATGTGGAAACAACCCAAGTGCCTGTCAATCCATGAGAGGATTAATGAAATTTGGTATATGTATACAATGGAATATTACTCAATTATAAGAAACGACGGTGATCTAGCATCTCTTATATTTTCCTGGAGAGAGCTTGAGCCCATCTTCCAAAGTGAGGTACCACAAGAATGGGAGAATAGGCACCACGTGTACTCGCCATCAAATTGGCACTAACTGATCAACACTATGGTGCTCACGCGGTAGTAACATTCGTCAGGGATTGGGGGGTTGAGAGTGGGTAAACTCACAACTAAGGGATGCGGTGAGCATTGTAGAGGGGGCAAAGGCATGCCTCAAATCATGGTTTGGGTGTGGCAAAGTCATAACATGTAACCAAAATGTTAGTACCCCCAAAATATCTTGAAATAAAAAAATAAAAATTAAAAAATTAAAAATTAAAAATAGAAAAATATAGGAAAAGTCAATAAAACTATGAGTGGTTTTTTTTAAAGGTAAACAAAATTGACTAACTCTTATCTAGACTAAAAAAAGAGATGACTCAATGTTGAATACTTAATGCTGAGACAAATGGAGCATACGTTGGAAGGAATCGATGAATGTTTATCAGCATTCATGATGCTACTGCTGCTGATAGATCACAGGTGGCCTATGAGGCAGTGTCCCTTCTATGCGCAGTAGGCAGCTTCCGACATGACCCAGTGATCCCCATCTCCTGCTATCCGAGTCCTGTGTACTCCCCTCCTTCTGTATATGGACTGGACCCAGTGACTTCTAGTGAACAGAATACGGCAAAAGCGATGGGATATCAATGCAGAGTTCAGATTATAAAAGACTGATTTCTTACTTGCTCGCACTCTGACTTGCAAACTGCCATGGTAAGAGCTGACCTATAGAGAAGCCCACATGGCAGAGAATTGAGGGAGGCCTCCGATGAATAATCGGCAAAGATCTGAGGTCCTCAATCAGCAACCCCCACAAGCCAAATCCTGCCAATGGCCATGCGAGCAGATCCTTGCTCAGCTGAATCTTGATTACATCTGTGTGACAGACCCTGAAACAGAGGACCCCACTGACTCATCCCTAAATACCTGACCCACAGAAAACAGGAGATAATAAATCTATGTTGTTATAGGACACTAAGTTTGGGGATAATCTATTATGCATCAATAGGTAACTTTTAAGTGGAAAAAAGCATAGTGAAATCTCTGTAGCTCCATAGCACAACTGTATTATCAGTTAAATGTTTGGATATGTTCTAAAGTATTTTTAAAAATGAAGGTCCAAATAATGATTTTAATCACTATATAAATGCATATATACTTAATATAAATATATATTTACTATGTGTGTGTGTGTGTATATATATATATACACACTAAAATGTACGTGGGCTGTTTTGATTGTTTCTAATTAATATCCAAAAATATTGAGGCAAGGAACCACCTAGAAATAATCCAAGGACTCAACTCTCTTATTCGGCTGTTGTGTGTGTTTTGCATTTTACCTTTTAAAGATTGCCTTGTAGAATTAGAGCTAATACAACAATTGAAAATAGAGAGCCACCGGGGTGACCAGGGCTCTTCCACTTAAATACAGTGCACAATCCTCCTCTTCTTACGTAGACACTAGTGGGAGCTTTGTGTGTGTACAAAGCAGAGAAGCATATTTTCAAATTATTGTGAAGAGTTTTGGTGTTGTGTGACAAGATAAAGTGGTATCACGTTGTTTATTGCAAAATGCCCTCTCCAGGGTTTTATCCAAAGTCTTCACACTTCAGGTAGCATCTCCAGCTTGGCAAGAGAGGAAGAGTCTCACTCCAGCTGGGTGCTGCCTTTTTATGCTTTCTACTGACCGTTGAAAATAATGTTTTGTTTTAAAATTTTTCTACTCCGTATTATATCTCTAAGTCTCCGTTTTTTCTTCTCCTCTCTTGGTATTAAATGGAGTTGAGTATCTTTCAAATTTCTTCTTTAATAAAATATACCTTTGATTATACAACATTATAATAGTCTTATTTAAAATGCATACATTATAATATTTAATTCTGTTTTTCTGTATTCTTACATCTCTTAATTTTATACATTCCTTTTCCTATCTGCTTTTTTTATCTCCCTGAAATGTCTATCCCACCGAACAAGGGCATCTTCAGTTAACAACAGAGAAGGAAAAGGCAGAGCACTATTTTTAGAGTTACTTGGTATTTTCAAGATTCCATTCTATAGAGCAGGCATTTCCTCTTTCTGAACTCTTAGAGACCCACGCCAGTCTGATTAAACTGAGTAACAGGTATGAATATTTTGTACTCAAAACCAAATCAGAATATCAACAGCACAAATCCTGGTGCTCTTAAGGTCATATGTTTTGGAGGTATTTTTTTCCCCCCTCATTCTCTGTCTGGAAAAGGCTACCAGTGTTTATGAGGAACAATAGGAAGCAGGCTAGACTAGAGGGTGATAAATGGTGTTATGCCCATACAAAGTGATTCCCTTGAGCAGATGACAGCTAGGATACTACAATATTCCACACTGGACTGTGCAAGGCCATAAGGTGTCAGTGGAAAACATTGATATTATCTTGAACCCTTTGCCTATCATGATGGTTTGCCACTTCTCTATTATAAAATTTTCAACACTTTCCTGACAACTTCTAAGAATGCCTTTTGGCATTTATTTATTAAACAAAAAATAATTTAAATCTTAGAGTTGATATTTTCATGTCTTTGAATGATTGGGAATAAATGGAGATTATTCAAAACAAGGATTGGAAAACACTGGGTCCTAACTTTCAATATATTTATGGGACTTTTGATTGACTTACCAAAAACATTCATATGTCACACCTAATCAGGACAGATACTGTTGGTTTTAATTTTTATTTCTGTAGTAACTAATGATGTTGAGTATCTTATTATGTATTTATTTGTAGTTCATATATCATCTTTGGTGAAGTGTTTGCTCAAATATTTTGTCCACTTTTTATTGGGTTGTTTTCTTACTATTTTGAGAGTTCTTTTTAATAAATTCTGAAGATCAGTCCTTCGTTAGATTTTGCAAATATTTTCTCCCAGTCTATGGCTTATCTTTTCATTTGTTTAATGATATCTTTCAAAAAAGAGACATTCTTAATTTTGACAAAGTCAGATTTGTCAATTTATTCTTTCATGGATCATGCTTTTAGTGTAGTATCTAAGAAATTTTGTCTAATTCAAGGTCATAAAGATTTTATCCTATAGGTTTAGGTTTGAGTTTTACATTTATGATCCATTTTGATACAGTAAGAATAAAAATCTTTATAGAATTTATTATAATAATTAGTTTTACTTAAAAAATGCAGGGACCTTTTTTGATAGGACCTAAGACAATGAGTACACAATAAAAGGGATCAGTGCACATGAGAAAAATTAGGATAGATGTCAATGCAGTGGGAGTTAAAATGAGTCTTGAAGAATAGGGGGGATTGTGAGAAAAGGAAAAACCCTTCCTGACAGAATAATGTCAAGAAATGCAAAGAGATGAGAGATTCCTTTTCATTAGGGGGATAGGATTGAAAGCAAAGAGTTGGATAGCAGTCAGCAAGGAGATAGACTTTATTTAACAATACTTTGTATTTGAAGGCTTTTCCTTGGTAAAGCCCTTTCACATTGGTTGATGATTTTATTTTCATAAATAGTCGAGTTGGGCAGGTGTTATTATCTCCAATTAATAGACCCAGATTTTATAAATTACTTATTTATGTTCATATAATTAATTCATTAAGTATTTCAATTAATTCACTGAAGCCCACAGAAGACCTCAAATGCATATGTATTGTCTTTAACTTATGTTCTTTTGTCCAGATGCCAGAGCTAGAGTACAAAGTCAAGCCATGCATAGGAACTATAAGTGGAATTGGGATGTATCATAAATATTAAAAAATCTATTTTCTATTAACTTTTCTATTCGTATAGTGTAGGAAACATGTTTTATAACTAACTCTGAAGTGCTGTAAATTTAAAATTAAATAAGGCCCAACTTTACATCTTATGTTTTCTCACACCATGAAAAAATAGACCAATTGTTTGTATTTAACTTACAGAACTGAAGTTGCTTATGCAAATTGGAATAACATTTGTAATTGGACACTTAATAGGGTTTCAAATACTTTCTTATAAAAGAAACTGCATTAAATAAAGATGGTGTTTGTTCTTCAATTGTCATTGATAATTACTTTTCCTTTGGGATAGTGTTTCTGCTGTTTCCTTTTACTGAATGCCCAATGAAGGGGAAAAAAACACCAAAGCTTTTGGTCATTAAATGTCAATAAATCAATATGAAGATATCTTTTGGCAGATTAATGTAAAATGAATTAATACTGAATGGAGACTTGGTTATGTGAGTGTATATATGTGCATGTATCCAGCAGAGTTCCGAGCAGACATTGCTCAAATGTGGCTAGCATTTTTTATTTCTATTTGAGTTATTGTCGGTGACTCATTGATTGATTGAAGTGGTGAAGAATATTAAAATCACCAGCAAAACAGCTGAACAAATGTTTTACATGTTTAGTAAAAGATACATTAATCTCATCACACAGGAGCTATCACTGTTACAACTAACCCTGGAGCTGTAAAATGAGCTATAAAATGGATCTGATTTTACAATATTACAAGTTCTGTCATTATGGCGAAGATTAAGTAGATACCCTGAGAAAGCTCTGTTGCTTTTAGTGATGCAGGGATGTCGCAGACAGGAAACTGCTTGGCAATTACAGCTGACTTACTGGAAATAAAAGGGTGGAAAATGGGCACCTCTGAGTGATAATCAGTAATAAAAAGACAAATGGTTTGAGCAAGGTAATGGAGAAGAATCTCATAGTGATACGTGACACAAAGGGTTAAGTCCCAAGTAAGTTAGAGGCTTTAATGGTAGAATAAAGTTATAATTTATTTTGGTTCAATTGAGTGATTATCTAGAGCCTTGTCTGAGCTGAGAGATTTTTCCCTGGTGTTCTCTCTGAGATAGGATGCCCTGCCCTCGTGATGTAATGTGCAAACGTGAAGATTAAATGCATTACGTTGCAGTTCTGAGATTTAGGCCTTCATTGTTGGTTTTTCTTTCATTAACTGAGGGGTGAATATATGTCTTCAAATCTGATGGTGATCAAATCTGTATTTCTTTTCTGTTAGTATTCTTCTCCGTACAGGTACTGTTTATAATAATTAAGTGTTGGATGATATATTAACCCCTCTAGTCTACTGTATACCATATAAGGCATGCTAAACGACTTCACTAAATGATATTTTCACAACTGAATCAGGAATAACGTCTCCATTCTTGGCCTTCAGCAAGCTTCTTTGATTCTGTATCTATCAAATAATGTCATTAAATCCACTGGTTTTCTTAGAAAAATACAGATGTGACATTCTTTCATTGATCCCTCTGTCATGAATGACCAAGAAATGACTTGTATCATTTTGGAAAATGGCTTATTTTTCACTATAATAATTCTCACAGCAACTTAACAGTCTTAGGAAACTAAGACTGTAATCTAAAGATATGTTGTAATCTAAAGTTTGCTGAGAGGTCTGCTTATCTAAATAAGAAAAATGTCATGTATTCTCAACAAGGGACCCATATGTGCTATTTCATATTCTTAGCATCTTAATACACGGAAATGGGAAATTATATTGTACTAAATACTATTGAAAACATCATTTCAGAACTTACAAGATGTAGCTAAAATAGTGCTTGGTGAATATTAAAACTTTATTTAAAACTTTTGTATTTTTAATTATTATGAGTACATAATACTATATATTTATGGAGTACATGTGATGTTTTGATACAGGCATACAATGTATAATAATCAAATCAGGGTAACTGGGGTATCCATCACCTCAAGCATTTAATATTTCTTTGTGTTAGGAACATTCTAATTCCACCCTTTTAGTTATTTTAAAGTATACCCTAACTTATTGTTGATTATAGTCTGCTATCAAATACTGTTCGTCCTATCTTACCATCTAACTGTATTTTTGCACTCATTAACCATCCCCAAAAGTCAGCTACCTTTATTGCATGGACTTTTTGAAAACAACATCCATTGACATATTTGTTAAAATAAACAATTCCTGGAACTGTGACAACTTTTATAAAAACTATTCATATAATCGTTGGAATTTACTAAGCTTTGCAATGAAACCTTATTTAACGTAGATGTACAGGTAGTCTCTGTTCTAAAATGAGCAAATGCTTCTTTCACGCAAATTGTGGATATTAATCTAAAGCATTTTTAAAAGGTACAATAAACGTGGAACTTTAAAAATGATCAGAGTGGTAAGCTTCTTACTAAGCATACAATTTAATTTATATGCATAATTATAATTATAAACATAATTATATATCACAAAATACACACCTGAAAATACTTTCTATACGCGTGCACAAACACACACACCCACACGCAGTTTGAACAAGACTTATTTTGTTGTCTGTAGAGATGTTGCCTAATTGCTCTCAAAAAATCATTGTAATAATTTAATTCTGTAAGTGTTCTCATTTCCCTACATTCTCAACACTTCTTGTTAGCAAACTTAGTATTTGTGATCTAAGAGGCATGAAATTTTAAGTTGTGATTATTGTAGTATTATTATTATCAATTAATATTAATATTGATTCCATTACTGTTAAGGTTGAATATATTGCTTATCTTCTTGTACATCCAGTTTCCTCCTCTCCGGTTTCCTGTTTGTAGTCGCCTTATATTTTCCATGAATTGTTCAGTTCTGTCTTAATGATTTGTAGAATTCTGTGTCTATTCTGGATGCTAATTTATTATTATTTTTATATGGGATGCAAAGATCACCTTCTAGTCCACAGATTTTCACTTTAACTGTTATGAAAAGTTTTTACTTATAAGGTAGCAACCTTGATTGCTTTTTTCCTCTGTAGTTTTTACTTTTATATCTTTTTATAAAAAATCCTTTTCTACTGCAAAGTCTTAATCATATGTGTCTATATGTTTATGTATATATGTGCATATGAATATAAGATCTATTCCTGGACACTTCAGAGGTTTTGCTGCTCATAAACAAATAAATGGGGAAGAAGGGGAGTCCTTCCATGCAGTAGGATGGTATTAACATGCTCCAACATTGGTTAATATTTGCCTGCTGGATTTTTCTTTTCTCTTTCCATAAGCACTAGATATCATATAACTGCATTAGACATTTTTCCTTCTGAGGATTTTATATAAAGTATCTATTCTATTCACGACTATTATGATTGCTGATAAATTTGGAATAAATCCTACCATATGATTTTGTGCTTTATATTAACAATTAATAAGCTTTTCATTCATTTACCAATCATTTTTATCTGCATTCCCACTTTTGATTCAGTTAATAAGTGGCTTCATACCCCTTTATTTACTCAACTTGTATTTTTAGTTTTGAGGAGTTTCCCTTACATTTTTAATAGGTACACTTGACTCAAGAAAGCCTAAGTTTGCTCAGAGCTGTAAGTCTTCTCCTAAACAACCAAGGCCTGCAAAGGGCCACGTCCACAATCACCCATGAATTTACTCATTAGCATTTTATAGTACTGGTTGTTATTCTTACTGTTTTACATAATCAACATCCATTTATATTAATTCCCAATTTCACCAGTTTTGTTATTCACAGAACTTTTTATATTCCACTCCTACTTTCTAGGAATTTTCTCCTTCCTGAAGTACACCTTTTAGTTATACTTTTCATAGAAGTTGGAGAATGGCACATTAGCTCTATCCCAGACTGAAAATGGTTTTACTTTGCCCTCACTTAAGAATAATCGTTCAAGTTGGCTCAGTATCCCGAGTTAAAAGTTTTCAGCACTTGGAAAAATGTTGTCATTATTTTCTGGTGTTTAGTTTTGCTGTTGAGAATTCTGCTACCATTCTAATTGCTATCCCTGTTCTGCAAATGTAGGTATCTTGCATGGATTTATTCATATTTATGAATAAATATGAATAAATCCATTGTACTGCTTGTAGTCCTATTGTACTGCTTGAAGCTGATGATTTTGGTGAATCCAATGTCTTTACTCATTTTGGGAAAGTTATCAGTCATTTTCAAATATTGCCTCTTTTCCTGCTATTCTTTCTGTTCTCTGATACTAGCAGTACAGGTAGGAAAATATTTGTCTTCTTTCTCCTCTTATTCTCTCTTTCAGACTTTCTATTATCTCTCTCTGTGCTACGATGTCAGTAATTCCTCAAATTTCTCATTCGTTTTCCTAACTCTTCCTTCAGATGCTTTTGTTGTCTTGCTAAGCCTGCCCATTGATACTTCTATCTCACCCAGTAGCTTTTTCATTTCTAGTTCCGCTTCCTCCCCCCACCCCAATATTTTTTGACAGTATCTCCATTTTTTCTTGAGTTAATCCCTACTACCTACCTAAGCTGTGCAAGTCATTTCTAGAAAAATTTTATTTTTGCTTCTACGAGGCATTACTACTCAGAGACTATGTTTTGGTATTTTTGTTTATGTCTTCATTTAGATACAGGTAGGTAATTTAAAATCAAGGAATTTGTGAGTATAAATTCTCATGGAAGAACTTTTTCTTGCTACCATAGTCTATTATAATTTTCCTGTATAGAGGTCAGATTTTTTTTCTAGCCCTCCCTTTTAGTCTCTTTGCAGCTGCTTGATGGTCCAAATTGTGTGCAAGGGGTCCCGTTACATTTTCGTATTCTGCGGTGACTTCAAATGCCTTCTGTTTTCCTCGTCTCGAGAATAAAAATCCGAGCCTCTATTTCTAAGCTTGATGACGCCAACTCTTCCTGCCCCACCGCCAGGGGGCAGCATTAACATCAGCTCAAATGTTTGTACTTAGGATTTCAGTTTCTTCTACATTTTGGCACCAGAATATTTTGCTTTTCTTAGCTTAGCTAAGAAATAATTCCAAAATATATTTTATTCATTTCACATATTTAAATTGGGATAAATGTCATATTATGTTAGCCTGCTTTTTAAAAAATTGCTTGTTTCTAATTAGTTTTTCCCAGAGCTATGGGTTCTCCCAGCTTAGGTGTTGTGCTCATGGGGACCATATACTAAGAAGTCATCGAGAATGAACACATGTGTCAGACATTGACTTCAGAATGGGGACGCCTACCTCCTGTTCCAAAGAAGCAGATCGAGGCTTTTTCCCTTCAACAATTGGCATAAATAAGAAGGGTGTATTACGGTCACCTTCAGAACAGAGAATCAGTCAATCAACCCCCAGATTTATTGAGTGTTCAACTTCAAATAAATCCCAACTTTAGGAGCTGTGTTCATGAATTTCTAATACATCACTCCGCTCACAATTTGTACATAAATTTATAGACTAAAAATTTTTTATAAATGGTATTTTTTCATGAATGTATTCACTATTTTCCCTTTGACTTGTCTGAACATACATGGTGCTTATCAAATATGTCAAATTCACAATGTATTTGTGATTTTGAAACATTTATAGTCCACAGATCAGAAAGTATTTAGCATGAAGTGCAGTCTTTTGGTGGTCATTTGCATTATTTTGCTTTAATTCAGAAAAAAAATAAAGCTCAGTAGGCAGTATAGGCTATACTAAAAATATAAATAGCTATTACAATAACTGCTAACAAGCAAATTAGCTACCGAATGGAATGGTAACAGATCAATAATGACGGTAAAACGACAGCGTTCTTGCTGATCGCATATTGTCTGTAAATGCAAACTGTAAAAGAGATCCCCACAGGCCTCCAACAATAACCCACAAAGAATGAGACACAAAAGGTATCGAGCATAAAGATAGTTCAATTTCCCAAGACAGCCAGCTCTTGTCACATCAAACCACCTATTAGTCACAAGCTCATACCACTAAGAATTCTCTGGCCTCCGGAGATTGCCTGTCATCTTGAAGGAGATAATACCAACGAAAGGCATCAGCTTCTTCTGTAGCATGTTTAGTTTATTGTTTTCAATAGATCACGCTGTTTATGATGTTACTATCACATATTAATAAGGCACTATGTTCTTAGATTGGAAAATGACAGTAATGTGCTAGTAAATGGAAAAAGGTAAACAAATGTGAAAATAAAGTAATATCTCAAATAGAACATGCATCCTATTATTTTATATATCTTTATATTATTTTGCATTAACCAAAAAAAGGAGTTAATAAACCCATAAAATAAAATGCTGTAAGAAATTTAAAAGTTTAGGGTTTATAGAGTAAGTAAAAAGTAGCTGGTCTAATTTCTTTATTTGACAGATATAAAAAAATGAGGCTCGATGAATTTAAGTAAAGTAGATACGGTACATAGCAGGTTAGTAGTCACAGAAGGACAAGACTCTCAAGTTAATGTCTGAACACCCTTTAGAACTAATTAATGTACTAATGTACATATACACTAAACTTTTTCTAATAAAAGTATAGTTTCACATATACAGGCAGTACGATGCAATAGGAAAAGCAACAAACTCACTTGTGAAGCCTCATGATCATCATTCCAAACAAGAATTGAGTAGCTGTGATGTGCAGGCTGTCAGCTAATTGCTGGAGTTCTGAAGATGAGACTCTTTCTCAAGAATCAGATAAGCTAACGGGAGAATGCAGACAGGTGTTTCAAGTGGAAACTAACGGCTGATTTTGGGATGGGAGGAGGAGCAAGGTGCCATTCGAGTACAGAGGAGGGACATCTGAATTGCACATTGGGAAGATTCCAGAAGGACTTTCTAGAGAAGAGAATCCTTAAGTTGGGAAAATAGCAGGGGGGCGCTGGGTAGGAAGTAAGGGGGTGAACGGTACTCTGACAAGAGACAGCTGAAGCGACAGGTGTGGGGAAACCGAGGGACAGGGTTGGAGGGACTGGAGGCCTTGTGGGTTCGGCTTAGTACATTGAGGAGGTTTTTTTTTTTTCTCTAGGATATGAAAATAATTTAAGATATTTAGTAAAAAGATCACTGTGTAGGAAGTATGGAAGGTAGAACGAAAGACAGTGAAATTAGAAGCAGAGAGAAACTGTGAAAGGTTAATGGGAGAGGCCTGGGGCTTTAGCAATGGGTAGGATGGAAACAGAAATGGATGAAAATGGGGCTACGTGGAAAGTACAGTTTACAGCATCTTGTTGCTAATGAGATAGGAGAGAGACGTCTCCAACGATACCTAGGTCCTTTTCTCAAAAGGTAGACACAATTAAAAGAGAACGTTTCATGGAAGAAAAGGGAATGTTTTTGTTAATTTGTGGCATACTGCATTTGAGGTAGCAACAGGACATCCACGTGGAAATGCGTAGTAGCCAACGGCACATGATGCCACCGACAGGGAGACGCTGAGCGCGTGGGGAGAGTTGAAACAATACATGTAGATGAAGAGAACGTGCAAGGTTCAGAAAGAAACGGTCCATAAAGGGACGTCTGGGATATACAAATTCTCACGGAGAAGGTAGAGAAAAGGGGACCCAAAACGACGAAGTGACTGGAGAAACAGGAGGAAGATAAAAAAGATTCCCATTTTAGAAGCCAAGGTAGAAGGCAGTTTCCCAACAGAGGAAGCAGTCAGTGACCTCAGCGCTGCAGAAAGGTCAAGTAAGAGAATATAAAATGTCCAATAAATTATTTTAATTAAAAAACCACTGGTGACCTTAGTAAGGAGAATTTTAGTGTCGTCTGTAGGTGAAAATGATTACATTAAAGAATAAAAATGGGAGACGCAGCATTGGAGACAGCACGTGTAGATTACACTCCCGAGAAGCTCATCTGCGAGTTAGGGTTATAACGACCATCGCAATGTGGTTAAGCCTTTGAGGGCCCACACGTGCCAGGCTCCGGGCCAAGTGCTCTGTGGTAACTAAATCATTGAATTATTAAAAATCTATTAAATAAGTATTATTATTATCACTTTACAGTGATAAAACTGAGGCCTTTAAAGATTAAGAAATGTGTCTGAAATTCCATGTTAATAAGTCAGCTGTTCTTAACTATTGTGACACCCATAAACAGAGAGATTTAGAACTAGAAATAGGAGAGAAACGACAGATCAAGGGAAGACTTTTTCCTATTTTATAAGAATGAGACTGACTACCTTTACATACTAATGCAAGGGACCAGGGTCAAGGAAAAAAGCTTTAAAAAATAGAAGGAGAGAAGTCTGAGGGAAGGCCAGACATATAGGGTCTATTATGTGAGTGGAGAGATCATTTTTATACCGTATAAGAAATTAAATTCCATCTTCCAGGGCAGCAGAACTGAGAGAGATATGCGATTATAATTACTTAATGTCTTGAAACTTCAGTTTTCTCTTCTTTAAAGGGTGGCAATAATTGCTCTAAAAATTTCATTTTGATTTTATGAGGAAAAATAAAATAAGAGATGTTAATACATTTAAACTGAACTGTGTAATGCAAACAGTGGTTTTAGTAGCAGGCTGTAGGTATGTAGGGTGTGTATGTTAGAATATTATAGTGCATTACTAAATACAAGTAAACTTGACCTACCAACTACACAGTTTTATGGTTTCCAGGTAAACTGTTTGCAATTGCTCAAAAACTTTTCTACTCTTCTTTTTGGGACTCCTCCTCATCAGTTGGTGATAATTCCAGATTGTTTGCTATCTCTCTACGGTACTCTAGAACATTCTCACACCACGGCTGTATCTGCACATTCCTAACTTTCTTATCTTTTGTCACAAAGAAAATGTCTTTTCATCCTTCCTTAGCAGAAAAAGTGATGCCTTCTTGTAAAAACTGCTTTTTCCACCTACGTTCTAGACCACATCTTGGAGGACTTGGAATAAACAGGGAGCAAAACAACAGAGCTGTAGTGTCGCTGCTATTACTTATTTAAACTCATAGCTTGAGACGACACTTCAACCCAACCAAGCTTGAATTTCCTAATTTGTGAAATGAGAATAGTAAAATCAATAGCAAGATTGTTTAAGGGTTCAGTTAGGTATTATATGTGGAAATGCGTGAACTGTGTGAAGAATTTGCTATCATTCTGTCTCCTAATCCTCAAGTTTGTATTTTTCCTTCATTATCTTTTTATCTGTTTTCACTGATTTATTCCTTCCCTGTTTACAAAACAAAAAAACTACCATCATAATTTTAGTTGTTTTTTTTTTTTTCCTCTTCTTCCCCATATAGCTTTTTTCTAACATCTAGTGTAAGGTGCCTAAATAGCCAATCTTCACTCCACTCCACCAAAATTAAATCTTCCATAGACATGAGAGGTGCTTGTCAGATTAAGGAATGAGTAAAGAATGTGTATTTACAAGTTCATTTTATAAACACTTCAGTAAACTATATCTTGATTACAAAATCAATAAGCTAAGCCGCACATTTGGTTTATACAAATGAAAACACAAAATGGCTTATTATATCAATATCAGTAAATTTAGATGTCAGCGACGGCAGCACAAAGATCATCACCGCTGTGGCCCCAGCATTTTACACTTTAGTAGCTACATTGATTTGGTTTAGAAGGAAGGTGAGCGCTGGGTCTGGAAGAGACATAAGGATGGAGCTGAAATGAGACAGCAGGAAAAGGAAAAGAGAAGTTCGTTACTCCACCTTCCTCATCAACATGGGTTTCATTCACACTGTTCTTTTAAATCATTACCTTGTCCATTAAAAACCAGTTATTCTTTTACAATGTGATACAATAAATGACACTGGCTTTCGATAAAACGTAATAAGCTGATCTGTTGCCAGAAGCCCATTTTAGGGTGGCGTTCAGTAGTTTTACTTATTTGGGTATCCCACTACGTTTCGTCTTTCCACTACTCAGCAGGAGGACAGCGTGGAGCAAGCATTTCAAGATCCTTACAGCACCTTTTGTGGCATTCGTGATCCACATCCCTCCCGATCCATTTCGAAGGCCACTTTTCTAGCTCACATCCCCGTAAGACACTCTTATGACTCCCGGATCAGGTAACGTACACAACGGCAGCACTACGATTTGAGAAGAGCCAGAAATTCCCCTCCCATGGCGATAGCTCCTCCGTCAATTTAATTGCCAAGGTAAGTTAACAACGTATGAGTTATCCTCATGAGAGAATAGCAACAATGTCATTTAACTGACCGATTGATTCATTTACCCAGCCAGTACTGAGCGCCTACCTGGAGCTTATGCAATCTGAGTAGACAGAAAAAGCACTCTGGAAAAATTAAATGACAATTCACGGCGGCCTATAATTAGAGAAAAAGGGAGCCATATATAATGTGGGTGCAGTCTAGGAGATACGATCACCATAGTGATGAGAAGTGAATGAAGGGGAATGCCAGGATCAATCTGGGGAAACACCATGGAGGATGCAGGACTTGGACAGGATCCTGATGCATGGGTAGCATTTGAACAGGTGACAGGTACGAGGAAGACATTCCTAACGGGGAACACCGTGGACGTGTGCACGGCTTGGAATGAGCTGAGCGAGGACAGCGTAGCCGGGGTCAGAGTCTCACGTTCTGGAGTGAGAGATGATGCTAAACGTATAGACACACTTTGAAAAACCGAGTCCAAAGAACTTAGTGAGAAATAGACAATGGGATACAGACTTTTTAATTGGATAACGAATATTAAAACTCATTAAGTGGATTTAACGACTGTTTATATAGAATTAAGAGAAAGAACATTGAAGGCCATTTGATAAGAAGAAAACTTGAAATCAATGTTGTAAAAACTTCCTTAAAAATATCATTCCTTATAGCCTCTATATTGATAAAAGTTCCTAATCACATGTTGTAGGTATAGTTTTATTATCTTGCTATAAAGGGAAGTAATTATTTTTGAATATCTTTTAAATAGGACTTTGGCATGCATATTTCTTCTGTTCCAGGGATGACAGGCAGAAGGTGAGCTTCATGAAGTTAAAAGTTACTCTGTCTAGTTCACTGCCCTCTTGCCGTCACTCAGAATTATGTGCGGCACGTGGCAGTTAGTCAATAAATACATGTTGAATGGATGTATATATGATATATTCAATATATGAATACTGGAACTGATGTTACTATCAATATTTCACAGAAAATGAAGGTAAAATCTTTACAGGGTTTAAATTCACCCTCTTTGGAGGGCCAATGAGTGATAGAGTTCGAATTAAGATTATGGATTCTCCAGCTCTTACCTCCTCCAGCAGTCGAGGGCTACCATAGCTCAGGACGCAGATAAAAACATGACTCAGCATAACCTACACATCTTTAAGTGGGGAAGAAAACGTAATTCCCTCTTTCTTACCATAGCCATATTTTCCCCAAAGCCACTCAGGAGAAACACGACACAAGAGAAAGCACAAAGGAGAATTCGTGTGTTTTCGGAATGTCAAACAGACTTGGGTTCCTCTCTCCTAGTCTCCGCTGGGGTCTGGCCAGGACCGGAGTCAGCGACTGCATTTGTGAAAAAGCTTAGACCGCCCCGCCCGGCTGCCCAGAATGAAGAGAATGTCCTTGCCTCTCCTTTTCCTTAGAGTCATAGCATTGCCACAATTCAGAGTTGAGATAAAAAGTTAGCATGTGTTTTACGTCAGCCATTAGAAGCGTGTTTCTAGAGCTGCCAATAGCTATTTGTCTTCATAGTAGCAGAAGAATAAACCGGAATATCGTGTTCGTGTGATTTACTTGTATTTTTACTGTTCAAATAAGCCTGTACTGAATACAGAAACTTAAACGATAAACTTAGAAGTTGATTATGGTTTCATAAGAAAGTTTTGATAATGTAACCATTTTTAAAGGGGTATGAGTGTGTGTGAGAGAGATAGGCAGAGACAGGCTGAGAGAGACAGAGAGAGACTACAGATGGAAAGGTGGGCACAGACTGAGCACCAGGAAAATGCAAATTCCTCCCTCTGCAGACTGACTTGGGACAGTCTTCAGTGGCTTGGCCAGCCTCAGCGTCTATTTGATGTGGCTCTTTCTACCCTTTGAAGCATTTACGCAGCCACATCTGCTGGGCTCTTTTTCCAAACCATATTTTTTTAAAGGTCTGTTTCAACTAGCACTTTGAGATCACGATCACCTCAGCTGAGATTCGTCACCAGTTAGGTTAGAAAGATTACAATAAAAGGAAGGACATCACTGTCTTTAGCAGAATATTAAAATCGTCATTTTATTTGGTCAGTGGAGACATTATTTTTATATTAATAATTTCAGTCTACATCCACAAAGCAGATGGAAAGAAAAGTTGAATATTTAATCAAGTTAATCTCATAGAATCTCATACTTCCTTTTTGTTGTGCTTTTCGATATTTTATTGTGTCATTTTTTTGTTTAATGTCTACTTTTTCTGCCCTATATTGGCATGAAGTAAGTCTCTGATATCTTACAGATACGCAGCGCCCAGCAAATAATTGGTAGATGCTCAATATTACATGTTGGTTGAATAAATGAGTGACTATTGAGTGTGTACTATGCTTTTAGCACTCTCCTGGGGGCCCATACCAAACAATACCAAACAACATAATGGGTTCACATTAAAATACAGTAAATATTCAGACGAGCACAACAACTTAATTGAAAAATAGCATGGTTTTTTTTTTTTGATGGTTCATTTGTACCTTCAGTTAAGAAAACTTCACAATTCTTCTGTTTGAGAAATACTATACACATCAAACAACACGTAAAACCATCTCTGTTGTCTCTGTTAAAGACAAATCTGATACCTCATTATTTGTCCCTTGGTTACTCTAGTTTTAGAGTTTCCAAATAAGGCAATTCAATTTCCTTTCAGATCTTAAAGGGCAATAGCAACAAATTGCAAGTTTCTTGAGGTCAGGGATTTCCTGTTTCTCTAAGTAGCCACTCTATGTTGTTATTTCCTTGGTTTATCCAAAAAGTACTTAATAAAAATAAATGCTGGTGTAAAGACAGTTTGCAGCACATGGCGAGGGTCTGTGTTGCATGTCAAAGTCGATTCTTGCATTGACAGCTCTGGACACTGAAACGAGCTGTTTTTTTTGTGAAGCAAATATTCTTTCATGACCTAAGTGTGGAGGGACACAGGTCCCAGCAGACCCTGGGGAGCAAACAACAGCTCTAGTTTGATACCTTCTGAAGTATAAACCCAGGGTCCCTTTTCTTATTCTTGCTACATGGAAGATACATTCAGAAAGAGAGAAGCAATACTAAGCCAAGTTGCCAGGAATGCCTACAGATTCTAGAGGAAGAAGTAAACAGAGAAAGATGTTCCCAAAAGGAAGACAACCAGCAGAGAAACTGATATGAGAAGAGCACTCGATACAGAAAGAAAAACTTTTGTCTGTTTTCTTGTCCCATGAAATGTTCCCATTTCTAGTTCCTTGACTGAATTATTTTCTTAAAAGTGTCGCTCATTAACAATCTTCCTCTTTAGTGGGGATCGAGGGTGACTCTTTAACTCCTGCTAGAGATGAGGGACTAATAATATATATGGTCTCTTCCAGCCTTAATATTCTAAAGTCATCAGAAATACCAGCCATTTCCTCCTCAAACTTATTAAGTCATTTGGCAAATACAGAACCAGCCGCCTACCCTGCGGCAGCCGCTGTTTCAGGTGCTGAGGATTCAGGAATGAACTAAACAGTCGGCCCTCATTGCGCTTGGCAAATGCGATCTCTGACAGCAAGAGCTGAGTGCTACGTGAGCACTTTATGTCGATTATTTCACTTAATCTTTCAACTATTTGGGGTAGACATTATTCACATTTACAGATGAGGAAACTGAGGAATTAATAAGCAACTTGTAAAGGTTACCTAACTTGCAAACGTCAGAGTCAGAAACCCAACCCAGTCAGTCTCCTGGCTACGCACCTTAAACTGTATCCTATATTATTTGAGAATGGGTAAAAAACAAATCTTTTACTTTGCCTAAACTTGGGGCACCTGACTCTTTATTTAGAGCTTTGTAGCTCTGTGAAGCTAACATGTAGCTTCCTTCTTTAAGACGTCTGAAAATTTGTAATAAAAAGCCAATTTCATCACCAAAAATCCTCTCTAGTAAATCATTGACACCACCTGAGAAATTAAAAGAAAAGTAGGAATTCTTGGCCAAAATGAAAACGAGATCATTCTTTAAAAACATCACAGTTATTAGGTGATTAGAGAAAGCTGAATGCCAACGTTTTTTATAGCTACCCGACAGCTTTTTCTAAGGTGGTACTAGATAAAAAGGGAAATGAAAATACATTATATTTTCAACTTAAACTGGAAATCTGTTTTAATAACTGAATGATGGATGAAATGTTATTATCATCTAATATTATTAATATGATTCAGGTATACAAACATAAATTTCAGCCATTAAGATATTGGTATTGATATATTAGTATCCAACTTTAAAATTCTTATATCTAGCAATAAAAATGTAACTTGATTTTGGTAACTCATCAAGTTTTGTGTAGCATAATGATCGTCTCTTTAGTTTTCTCTTGCCACGGTCTTTACCGTCAGAGTGGCCCCTGCTTCAATCCTCATTTTCTCTGTTTCCGGAACAGTTTTCTCACATTTATACCCTGCTTCTGAGGCAAACATCCTCTTTCTGGATCCCTTGATTCATCCAGTTCTTTCTGTTGTGTTCCCTGAAATTCAAGCTATCATAATCGACAGCCTCCTCTCAGCCAGTTTTCCCCATTTCCATCGGCAGATAAAGTCCCATGTCCTTTTAAAGGATCATCAACAACACAATTTTGACCCACCAGAAATACCTTTAAGGCATTTGAAATTGCCCCATCAAAACACCCAATATCAAAATAAAAAATAACAAAGTAGGTTGCAACAAACAAAACTCAAATGCCTTGTGTTTCCGGGAGGAAAGAGGAAAGAAAAGTGTAGTCTAAACATGACAACAAATAACATTTTCTTTAAGAGTTATGTGCACGCCATAAATTGTTCCTTGGAAGGTGCATGATATGTTTCCTTTGCATTTTATAACTAGCCACAAGTTTCTTTCTTCACACACACCAGTCATAAGGAAAGCAAAAGTAACAGTATTCAAAAACTGGCCTCTGTGTGAATAGAGCTTTAGTCTAGTTTATAGGCGTGGACCCAAGGGACATTATCTCAGATGCCTCTAGAATGAAATGGAATTAGCAATTACACAGATCTTCTCCACTAGAATTGCATTAAAAATAATTTAACATACTTGTTACGTATACTTTAATCATATTATCCCATAAGTAACCAGTCACTGATCTCGAAGGTCAGTATATAATTACAATGAATGTACAAGTGGGAATACAGCCCTAGACATTGGAATGTAATGTTGCCTCTATAATTCTTTCTTCCTTCCTTTCTTTCCTATGCAGCTAATTTGAAGAAGTTAGCTTCTTACCTCTCTTCGCAGAAACCGTGAATGAGAAGTCTTAGAGAAGAGGCACCATAGATCGGTGCATTGCTCAAAATATAACAGTAACGTGTTGTCTTCATATAGGAAGATAATATCATCATTAAAATACCTTTGTTGCTATTGTTTTAAATCTAGTATGCATTTTCAGGATAGATGCTCAGAGGTATTCATTCTACCATGGAATGGAGTATCTCAATTATTCATGTGTATATTTAACATGACTTTTGCCAAAGATGCAGAAACAAATGTATATTTTTTTCAACGATCTTGTTTGTTTGTTTCCATAGCAAACTGTACTTCATTTTTACAGATTTTCTCAGACTCAGACATTCCACTTCTTGAGCATGGAATGGGAAAATATCCTCTCTCTTATCCATCCAGGAGTCTATTATTGAAACTTATACCAAATAAGCAACAAGATGATAAGACCACACGGTACTGCTGTCTGGTACCCAAGAAATTAGTCCTGTGTGTCCCTTTATGGTACACAAGAAGCCCTATTATTGCATGAGGAGAGTCAGACGCAGTGTTGTAGAAAGTATAATCTACCTGTCCCTGGCTCTACACTCTTACATAGCCCAGAAATACAGGAGCTGTACAGGGTCTACTACACAGAGAAAAAATAATGGTATACAGATAGGGCCTAATGCCACTATGTTCTATGGAAACTTACTGTGAGCACCAAAGGAAGAAATGCCAAGTGCTCTACTTTCAAACAAATATAGCAAAAAATTCAGTCACTAACTCTTGGTCTAAAATTAGAAGCAGCAATGTGTTCAGCTTCCAAAGCTTAGTAAGAAGAAAACAGGAGAAAAATCACCACTTCCTGAATGTGTTTTATGGCCAAGAATTCTAGGCACTCACACTTTGGTAATCTGATAAGAAATCAGTTACCTAACATATTCTCTCTGCATGCTGATAATTCTACTCATGCTCCCCCATACTGTACTCGCAAATGTCTAGACTTCTAGCTCCCAAAGCTGTGACTTTTTTCAATATCAAATATGTCGCCAATCTTATATTCCTCCAAAATCACATTTTTTTCTGTTTAAGTAAATAGGTAGATAGAATACATAGAATAACAGATTAGATAGAAAGATAAACAGAACACTAAATAAAAAACAAGCAGACAAAAATCCAGATGTTAGGTTAGGGGTGATCATAAAAGATTTTAGGACCTTGAGCAGAAAAACTTTTTTTTCAAAAAGTAGAGAAAGCATCTCAACCAATCAGAAATTTATATTATTATACAATTATATCTATCCCCTAAGTACATTGCCTTGGTAGAAAAGGCAGTACACTGGTCTTTACTCCATTTAGGACAATATTTGAATTAGTTTTGTGTACCTTTCATATACGTTATACATAGGGATAATGTGTATCATCATATTTCATAATATTACACAATAGCCTGCATAGCTGTGTGATTCATATTTCAGTCTCGGCTTGTTTGGGATTCTGTGTGTGTGTCCTTACGTGCGTGGGCTCTACAAGGTCTCTATTTTCAGCTGCCCTATTTCAGTATGAGTCATCTCAATGGTTTTAGCTGCCGTGAATCGTTTGCCAAAGTTGCCTCTTAGCACTCCGGGAACACCACCAAGAGCTATGATTCCACCTACGAACCTTACTGTTTGCAACTGTAATACACTGAGTGGCCACCATGACTAGGACATGACCCCACGGTTAGCTTTCATAAATCAGGAAAGTATCAGTTGATGAAATCATTCTTCTCACAATTTCCTCAGCATTTTCATCTACGTTTTCATTCTCTCTCATCTCAGAAAATTGGACGGCCACAGGCAGAAGACTGAAACAGGATTCACACCTCTCACCACTCACAAAAATTAATGCATCATGGATAACAGACTTAAACCTAAGGCATGAAACTATAAGAATTCTAGAAGAGGTTGGAAAAACTCACAGATATTGGTGTAGGCAAAGAATGTACATTTAGTTTTCTGTTTCTTTCAGATTTAATTCCATCTTAGTAAATGATAATCTATCTCCGAAAATTGACAAATACCATCCAAGGGGGGAGAAAAGGAACATGGGCTTAAGAGAGACTTGGAGCAAGTCTTTCAGGATTTGCCCATCACATGTTTCAGTCAAGTCACTCACTTTCTTAGTTTCTGCATCGTTTGTTAACAAGAGTCAGAAGGATGATGTTTGAGGAAGCACTTTGTAAAATGTCAGCTTCTACCCAAACAATTAGTACCTGTAAGATTTACATGTAACAGCGATAACAGACATTGTTCTAGCATAGTATCAACTATTTTAACTTGATGAATCCTTACAATAGTTTTAATTTTTATTAATATATTAATTTTATAGATGAGTAAATACAGACATAGAGATATTCTATGAGGTGCATAAAATGTAAGGAATAAACGACAGAGCAATGTGGCTCTGGATTTTGAATGCTCAACCTCTCCTTTCATACTGATTTAAGGTGATAACACGCTTCTCTGTGAGGGTCTCCTAAACTTTTCCTTTGCTTCTATGGTAGTATTTGTCCTTAAAAGCTCTGTCATACTTTCTCGAGCCTTTGTGCAAGGTAAGTTTGGAAAGTGAGACCAAATATGTAAAAATAAACAACCAAGAAAAAATGCCAAGCAAGCAAACAAAAAGTCTAAGAGAAGGAAAGATACACATGCACCATGACATAACTATAAACCACCACGCCATCCGGTAGGCGTACGATCATTGACAAACATTCTGAAACAGGGCAAGGCAGACTGAAGATTCTAAACATACACCCCCTTTGCTTCCACTTCCATATTCTCATGTCTGCCTTTCCCCCTACATCAAATCTTTTCAGCTTCTTTCCCCTTGCAGTTCACAGGGACGCTGGAGCCAAAGGGGAGGGTGGAGCTGCACACAGCAGACACCTGCCGACAGGGCCCGGGCTAGCAGGTGGCCAAAAGTGCCGGTGAGCATCGAGGGTGCATCCCACTCGGGGTGCTGTTTTAGAGGCATGCCAGGAAAAGACAAATCGGACAGCAGCTCATCAAAGAGAGGAATAAAATCATCTCAAAACTTGGAGACATCAGTGTGCAGTGTTTTCCTGATACTCACCCCAGTGACGAATTCAGAGCAACACTGAGTTTGCTCTGTTTACTCACGGTTTCGCCAACACGGGAGCACGCTCGTGAAAAGGTAAGAGCAGGGAGATCTCCTAATTAGGCAGCTTCCTCCACATCATTGAGAAATCTTCTTGCCTCGAGTGTTTTTCCTGAATGGCAGGGAAACATTTAGATATTAGCTTTTATTTATAAATTTTAGTAGCTCATAAACTCAAAGATAAAGCAGCCAAGACATCAATGAGGATTTCTGTATAATCTTTTCCACTGAAATAGTACTTTTTTGCATTAGCTTCAACATAACAAACTAAAGAAAAACAAATTCCATATATTTTAGCAAATACAATACCATGCTTCATTATTTGATTGAAGCAATTAAGAGTAGCCATTATGGGAAGGGAAGAGGGAATTAATAATGCAAACCTTGAAATAATATGCATAATAAAGTTAGACAACTTTATTGTGACTTCAAGAAAGGAGTAGTAGCTAAGGTCTCGCAGCGATTTTCAAGGACTGCACCAAGGAACACAATTAAAATTGCTCATTAGATTTATTGCACTTGCTCTGTGGCATGAAGGTAAATACAGATTTTAAAAGCTCTCAGAAGAAAGGGAAGATGGGAATGTGAAAGAAAGAAGGATTATTACTTTAAGTTTGAAACCAAATTCATTTGAAAAATAAAATGTCCATCTTTATGATTTCTCAGTACAAAACAAAAAATGACAAAGTTAAACACACTGAAATATGTCATCAAAGTTTTGTAATAACAAATATTATCTTATAATATGTATTTTTATAAATTTTTAGGATATGTTAATTTTAAATAAATCTTGGTCTTAAAATTTGGGGGAGAGTAATTAATTGGTGAGAATGAACCCAAAGTACTTGGAAAAAAAAGAACAGGATTTCCCAGTGTTTTTTTTCTTCCTTCATACAATCTCTAAAATACATTCTTTCTGCTGTGTTTACTTCCAGGACATATATACGTTACTTAATGCAAAAAAGAATTCTACTAAATAAATCTTACTTTCAGCAGTTTGCAAGAAAAGCAGCTATAGTTTTCTCTCCAATGTTTTATAGTGAAAGATTTGGTTATGATCATATAAAAGATGGTCAGAAATTCTAAAGCAGGCTGTTAAAAATACATTGAAAAGAGCCACAATAAGATAAACTAGTGCCAAAAGCTTGTTATAATGAATAAAATCCTAAATGCATGAGGATAATAAAAAAGATTTCAAGAACTGGAATCATTAAATATCCCAGTCTTATGGTATCCTAAATCAAATAAAGTATTAATATATTATTATTATGATGGACCTTTTCTATAGCCAGGATCCAAATCAACATCGACAACGGAACATGATCAGTATCAGTTTGAATTTTGTCACAGCTAACAAGCCAAATTGATGCAGATAAAAACGCCTTTTTCATGTCGGAAACAGAGCTCGGTTGTCAGAAAAGCACAGTGATGAGCGACCACGGGGAGACATCCCAGCAATAATCAATCGTCAATCAGTCATGGAAAGTGCTTATTCTGCTCTTACAGGAGCCTCTTCATTACTAGCAGGGCCCTGATCTCAGGAGAGGGAAGAGAAAGGTACCTTCCAATGAATAAAGCAATAGTTTTTCTGCACAGAGCGAAACGAAGAGGAAAGCAACTTAGATTGGGTTTAGAAATCACTTTTGCTTTCTAATTGTTTTGGTTTCCATTCTAAAAAGATAGCTTTTTAAAGGGTGGCCACAGAAATAACTAAAATGGTGCTAAAACTTGCTTTCTTCGAAACTGGTAACACATTTCTTTCAATAAATGTCATCAGTCAGAGACGCAAATGTGAACGGTAGAAACTGATTCATTGAACTGAGTATGTTTCTTAAAAACGTAAGAATAAGTCTGTGTATGGATATGGTGAATGGAGGGATGGACAGAGAAC
>CAUYSK010121135.1:0-7500 GCA_963575035.1 Avahi laniger | reverse complement strand
AACATAAATTTTGAACAAACATATTCATAGGATTAAAGATCACAGAATATTAAAATGTGTAGTTGTCTATTTTGGTTCTGTATTTTATAGCTGAGAAGACGGGGCTCCTAGTGTTAAGCTTGTGGGAGATGTAAAGTTTGGGGACATAGTGCAAATCCCTGGTGTTAGGCTCTCTGAGTTACAATCATGCTGTGTGGCCTTTTGCAACTTACTTAACCTCTCTGTGCTTCAATTCCTGAGAGATAAAAATAGGGATAATAATAGTATTTACCTCATAGGGTTATTGAAAGGATTAATTGGAAAATTATGTTCATAAGAGACAATTTTAAGGTACCTGGTACAAATTATGCTCTCAAACATTAGCATTTAGTGTTAAGCATAAAGCTCAAATTCATTCAGCTGGATGGTTACACAGGATGAATTCAAAAACAGGCTACTCTTTTATTAAACCACATCATCACCTCTGCTGTGGGCTTTTGTTGTTGTTGCTGTTGTTAATTGTATCAATTTTATATATCCGGTTTAGAAAAAGTAAAAAATGCAAATTAGCTGAAGGTGTATATGTTTTTAAATCATCTCCAGTCCCAACAGCAAGGAAACAGCAGCCGGGCGTATGTTTTGCTACATAGATTTATTTGTTCGCGTACGATACATACCGTCGAATCCTGCCATGCACTATAAGCGGGGTCTAAAATGTCCAGTTATATAAAATGTGAATAGATTTTGTTGTGAGATTAATGAAAAAGCCAGAGAGAAGCTGCAGAGCTAGTTATGTGAACAGGTGACCGGGGCTCCGGTAATCAACTGCCAATCACAGCCGTTTTATCACGGGTTTCACTTTACAAGCACGTGTGTGTGTGTGTGTGTGTGTGTATCCTTTTTTTTACTAATGCGAAATCCTACTATGATTCATAGATGAAATGTATGGCTGTATATTTCATTTAACAATTGATTATGAATATCATTCCTCATCAAAATTATATCACATTAGTTAAAAACAGCTAAAAACAGTTAAAAACAGCCAGCTCTGGAGTCAGACAAAGCTGATATCAGTTAACTCTGCCACCTACTAGCTGTGTGACCCTGAGCAAGTTACTAAGTCTCTATTTGTTCATCTGTAAAAGAAAAGGACATTAATAATTCCCACCCATCAGTTCCTGGTACCTGTTAAATATAGTAATTCATCTTGGTACACGGCACAAATACATGGCACTTAATATGCTCTCCAAAAATACTAATTTTTAAAAAGTCTTACCTCTGTCACAAGTAGAAACGCCTGGCTGTTAGGAAGGGCCCAAATCTGCAGGTGGCAGACACAGGCCAGGAGGGCGGTTCTAGGGACGGAGGAGCCCAGGAAGGAACTGTGGGGAAACGCAGGTAAGGACGCAACGGCAAAAAGCAGGAGCACACCTGTGGAGCTGCAACTTTGCTATAAGAACACCTGCCGATGGCGCACATCAATCACCTGGTAACAACCCACACCTCCCGTAAGCCCTAGCCCGGACCGGGCCAATGATGGAAACCACCTGGGAGTCCTCGGCGTCTTCTCCGCTCGTGGAGACCGACCCGGTCCTCTCTGGAACATACTCTGGCCTTGTATAGCTCCCTCTTTTCTACGGTAAAAGCTGTTTGTGTGGACTCGCTCCCTGCCTGGGGTCTCCGTCCCACCGGCCCTGCTTGTGAACTTTCCAAGCAAGGAGCCAAAGAACCAGGACAACAGCCCCCCAAGAGGCCAGACCTGGCGTGGCTAGTGGGCCAATTTGTGGCTAGAACATAATTTTCTAGTCTGCAAATCTCAGACATTTAGGGGTTTTCTGTCATTCATCACTATCATAAAAAATAATGTTTTATACACACATTTTTGCCGTTTGTCAGATTCTTTCCTTAGAATCAGTTATTAATACTTGAAGCAAAATTTCCTGGATCAGAGAGTAGAGGCATTAAAGAAATGTTTTATCATATATGATACCAGCATTATACTAAGCCTTATACCAGTATGAGATTCACATCTCCTTATTGTCGATTTTCTAAATTAAAGTGAAATCTATACAACGTAAATCACAACGCGTTAACTGCACAGCTCGCTGAACTTTCATTTGCGTATATCTCCGTGTATCCAGCACCCAGATCCACGTACGGAATACCTCCCATGCCTCCGCAGGATTCTGCTGGCCTCTTCCCCGTTGATCACCTCCCAACTCAGAGTCAACTCTACTTTGACCTCTAAACCATAGACCACTTTTTGCCTCATCTGGAACTTACATGGACTCACAGTACCTGCTCTTTTGTGTATGTTATCTTTTGCTCGACACAATGTTTTTGAGATACATCCAGCTGTGTATCAGTAGTGTCTTGTTTCTTCTTTTCTAATGTTGTGTAATACTCTGCTATAGGAATATACCCTAAATTGTATATTTCCATATGTTTGGACATTTGGGGTATTCCCAGTGTGGGGGTGTTAGGAGTAAAGCTGTTGTCAACACTATAAATGTATACATACATGTCCACTTAGTGGACCTACACCTTCTGGGAATTCATCTATGAGTGCATTTTTGTTTTCATTAGGGTAGGCATATATTTAACTTTGGTAGACTCAGCTTTCCACAAGCTTAAAACAATATATATTTTCATTAGCAACACTTGAGAATTCTAGCTTCTCCACATCTTCATCGACATTTGGTATCATCTTTGTGGCTTGACTGTTCACTTTTCTATTGTTGTCTTTTGATGGTATATTACTTTCAATAAAATGAACATAATTATACAAAGTATGTAAAACAATTCATAAGCATATTGAAATAACTGAGGTTTTTAGCAAAGCCTCTGGATATAAAGTCAATACAGAAAAATCAATAGATTTTCTTATAATAGCAATAAAGAACTTTAAATTGAAATTAAAAAGACAATATCAATTACAAAGGTTTCAAAAATATCAAATATTTAGAAGTAAATCTTAAAAAGAATGTGGAAGCTTTTACACGAAAAACTAGAAAATAGTGATCCAATAAAGGTCTGAGTAAATGGAGAATTATGCCACTTTTATGGATTGGAATGTTATGTTCATTGTTATTAACAATTACATTAATATGTTGATTTTCCAAAATTGATCTAGAGTTAATTGATTTAGATTTAATAAAGTCAAAATCAAAATAACAGCAGGTATTTTTGTTAAAATAGATAAACTCATTTTAAAATTTATTTGGAAATGCAAAAGACTGGGAATAGGTAAGACAATTTTTAAGAACAAATGATAACATTTTAAGAGTTACTATAAACCTATGGTAATTATGGAATTGTGATACTCACATAAAGACAGACAAGCAGACCAAGGAGATAGAACAAAGGACCAAAATATAGATCGTCACTTATGTATTCACTTGATTTGTGGCAAGAGCATCAACACTATTTATCTCTCTAAAATTAATAGTTAAATTTTATTTGGGCAAATTTATGAATGTTTTTTCTTTATGGCTAAGGCCGTGAGTGCCATACTTAGACATCATCTTCTATTGTAATAAAGTGTATTATCTTCTCACATTTTATGGTTTCATTTTATGATTTTGTATCTTAATCAAATTAATAATAATTTTGGTATTTTGTTAGAATCATAGCTATAACTTTATTTTTTAAGCAATACTTAGCCTGCTGTCTCAGTATCAGTTATTGAGTAGTTAATAGATCTTTCCAAGTTTTTTTTTTTTTTGAGATGCCATCTTCATCAAATTTCTAAAATTCCATGTAGCTTTGTATATGTTTGTGGACTTTCTATTTTGTTCCTTTGATTCCTGTGTTTTTACTTATAACAATACCTCCATAAAATAATCTTTATTGCCTGAAGGGGACGGAGGGGCATCTAGAATTGGCTAGAACTTAAAGACAGTGTTAACAAATGTGATAATAATGGCAATCCTTGTGTCTGATCAAAACTTCCAGGAATGATTAGAAGAGTCAGATGACTAAGAAAGAAAGAGAATCCCAAATCATGGTCCCTTTAACACAATTTCATGGTGGCAATGTATCCGGCAGAGACATTTGCATGGCAAAAGTAGCTGACAAGTAGGAAAAGTTTCCTGTGGGTCTTTTATCATCCTGATTCACCCAAGAAAGATAGGTGTATACTATAAGTGGTTGGAACTTTGTTTTACAGGCAAAATAAAGCAAAACTTTATACCCCTAGTTTGTGTTTTTTATACTACAAGCTTTATTGTAGTTCAAAGAACAATACCAAATAGATCATAGTATGGATAGATATATTCAAGCCTCAAAATGAACATAAGAAACATTTAAAACCAATGGCTTAGGATACCACATAACTCTTTTGCCATTGCTTCTCAAAGACAGAGGAAATAAGAAAAAAATAATTAAAAATGATAGAAATTAAAAATATTTCCATACATGTAGTTAGAAATCTAATTTATGGTTTTAAACACATGGTGGGTATAAGAAAGATGAAAACTAACTTGAGTGACATATTCCGGAATAGTAAGAAAAGAAGAAACCTTGAAAGGGCTTGTCGTGATACTAATACAAACAGATTAAATACTGGGAGGTAAACATCCCAAATCTGCATTTCATGGTGTGATTACAGGTGCTAAATACTCATGGGTTCTAACCAGGCTTTAAAAAATTCAAAGGTGAGATATACAGAATAGATTTAAAAGTGGAATTTGGAAATGTTATTCTAAGCCTTTTGAAACCAACAATTGGGAGAAGAAAATCTCTGCTTCCCTCAAAATATTCCCTGGTAACATTAGCAACAGAGAGCATGCTGAGATAAGAGATATCTTTAGTCTGACAATCTCACCATAGCCTCTCACTGCTCTGTCCCTTTTCATAACTTATTGCTTTTGTGGAACAAGAGAAGAGATGCTGCCCTATTTAAACTGCAGAATTAGGTTTATGTTCCCTACAGAAAGATGATAGAAAAGTATTCCGAGGTAGCTCTATATGAAATGCATGAAAATTAGTGAAAAACCAGAACCCTATGGTTCCATGTATAATAATTCTTACTTTATATAAGTTTATAGTTATTTAATTTATTCACCTATTCATTTATCTATTGAACAGTCACTAATGAAGTTCCAGGTATATAAACTTTTGAAGACTTTGTGGATATCCAGTGCCTTTAGATTCAGAGCCTACTCTGGAAGAGTCTATGGCATAGTGAGTGTCTAGCAATCAGAGACAGTAAATTATAGCTTGAATATAGGAAAGAGTTGGTAGAGGTTATCTTTGGGGTCAAAATCAGAAGCTATAATTTTATTACTTTTGCTGTGCACTGATTTCTCGATTGTATTCCTAGGGCACTTTTTCCAACAACTAAAATAAAAAGATTCAGATATACATTACCGAAACTAAATTATAACTCAATTTATTGTAAATAAATTAAGACCCTTGTTTTGGCAAAATAAAGAAAATTAAAATCCTTCATTCCTGAGATATGATTTTAAGAAACTTATATTTTTAAATATTTAAAATATACTTCCTACCTTTTGGGAGGATATCATTCTTTTGTCTCCAGCTCCTAGACATATTTTTGAAGAAGATTTCTCAACATTCTTAAAAGTCACAGAAGTTCAAAATCTTGAACTTTGGAAACTTCCAAGTTTTGTTTCAGAACAATTCCCACTCATTCTAGGACAAATCCACTTATTAATTTGGGGCAAATGATTTAAATTCTCTCAGTTTTAGTTCTGTCTTTTCTTTAGTAGAGGTAATATTATTCCCAAAGACTGGCTTCATTAATGAATTAATATTGGCAAAGATTAATAATGTGTGGATGAGAACTACTATTGTTTTATTTTTCTCTTTCTAATTTCACATTTCTAGAATAAGATTTGGTTTAACTAATTTTGGTAATTGAAATATTAAAATTGATTTTTAGGTATCATTTATTTATCTCCCATATGTCCCTAACACTATACTAAAGTTATAAAAGCATATCTGATGTGCCAAAAAAAAAGAAAAAAAAACCCAGGTAAGTGATATTATCCCCATTGTATAGGGGAGGAAAATGAGATTTAGAGAGGTTAGTAATGGACTTAAGGTTATGCAATCATAAATAAAGAGATGTGAAATATGTGCTCATAACTAATATATTAAAGTAGCCACTATTAATATTTGATACCAGTCATAAATATTACTGGCTCTGATGCTGTTCACAATCTCTAGAAATTGAAGTTAGGCTAATAAATTAGTTTATTCCTTATAGTCAGAAATCACGTAGGTAGTATCCAATCACCCATTGTTTTCTTCATTAAATTTGTTAACTACCTGTTTATATGCCCCTATAAAACTTGTTTAGTAAAATAAGTTCAATCAATTAAAATAGATTTTGTTTAATATAAATCCAGTATTTTATGGGTTCTATTATTTCTGAATAATAAAATAACATTCATTATTATAAGCAACACCTCAATCAATACTTCATTGCTCTAGTGTCTATCAGTTGACAGACCTGTCGATTATCATATGAATCTATATGATCTATAATCTACACATATTGTTCATTTGATATCTCAATATATAGTGACCTTCTACTTTTAAAAGTCTGAAATAGCCCCTGAGCCAGGTATTTTAAAGACTAAAGAATTGGAATTCTCACCATTTATGTTTAAGCATATACCAACGACGGCCTTTAATTTTCATCTTTTGTATCTCTAACCAAAAGATGCCCCCTGCTATTACCATTATTGAGTGACAAGACATTTTTTCTATTTTTTGGATCTCATATCCTACAGTGATTTGTCCTCAAATTTAATTTCCTCTTAGTCTTCTCTACAGAGTATATTTTAACTCTCAGTTTTGACATGCCAGATAAGGAAATGTTATCATTTCTATTTTTGTTGTGCTCATTAGGTGATATTCTCCAACATTTAGAAACATTTCCAGTTAATCTTTTTAATTTCCCGTTTACTTTGTAGTTACTTATAGACAATTAAGTCCAGTATGTTAATATCACTTATCACTTATCTTATATTTTATCTTAGCTTGTAGAACTCCCTTCTCCTCTTCATGGTGCATGTTGAGATTATTTGGGCTAAGCAAAAGATCCTCCCTTAATACCCAGTTTAAAGCCAACTTAATGAGCCCTGCCAGTTCGGAACACGACAGGGAGTTTGGTATCCCATCTGGTTAAGTGGAGACTACGATAACTTTCACGATGAGGACATCTGTTTAGAAAAATCAGAGTTCCATAAATCCAAAACTCTCCTTCCTGTACACTCATCATGGTGCTTTTTTTTTTCTTTTTTTTTTTTATTTCAGCATAATATGGGGGTACAGATGTTTAGGTTACGTGTGTTGCCCTTGCACCCCCCCCGTCCAGATTTCAAATATGTCAATCCCATTGCGTGGTGCGCATTGCACTCTTTGTGTACACATATACCCGTCCCCTCCTCCCTCCTCTCCCCTTCCCCCAGCCCAAAATCTAATAGATATAATTCTTATATATGCACTTATGTGTTGTTCCGTTAATACAAATTTGATGGTGAGTACATG
>CAUYSK010121134.1:0-21892 GCA_963575035.1 Avahi laniger | reverse complement strand
CTCAAAGGTGCTTCTTTAAATCCTTTTGGTAGTGAATTGAGGAGAAGTACAAAGCGGAGATGGAATACTTACACACTTGAAAAATGTATAAATATTTATAAAATACTTTCACACATAACAGAAATTTGTTCCATAAAACTAACTACAGTTGAACAAAGCCACTAAGTTATGAGCCATTAAGTTGTGCAGAAGGGCGTTATTCGAAAGTAGGGAAGGGAATCTGGAATGGTGGGTAAGAGAAATACAACATTTAAGGGCCTATAGCTGACGGCAAGCGATATAAGAATAAAAGAGAAGTGGGCTTGAGTCCCATCAAGAGAGTGTAAAATATGAGCTGACCGATGAAACTGTGTGGACAAACCTTTCTCTGACTCTAAGCCAGATAAGAAAAAGGAAGTGCTGAAACATAAGACTGTCACATAAATCTAAGTCTGAACCATGTGTTCAGGAACCCAGAACTGCTGGTGGAATCTCCTGATAGATTCGCTGTCTTGGGGGCAAGCTGAGGTTAGGCTTATAGTCAAATTGACCACCAGAGTCACGGGATCACTGGGCAAGGCAACATACATATGGGCCTTACCCGATGTTGAGGACATAACAAGATAAACAGTTGAGAAGTAATAATTCTAGACATGTAAACTCATCTGCTTGCCTCCCAGTCTTCCACAGCAGGACTGGGCAAAGGACAGCTCATGGGCCAAATCTGGCCCACCACCTGCTTTTATGAATAAAGTTTTATTATAACGGAACCATACTCGTTAATTTAAGTATTGTCTATAGCTGTTTTCTACGATAATAGGAGAGTTGAATAGTTGCAATGGAGATTATATGGGCCACAAAACCTAAAATATTTAGTAGCTGGACCTTGATAGAAAAAAGTTTGCTAACCTCTGGTCTAGAGGCATCTTTGGGCCAGATCAGTTATTTTCTGCTAAATTGTTAATGGCTGATAATAATTAATGTATTAATATTCCCATGTAATTTATAATTCAGAAAGGCGATTCCTGGGGTCATAAATCTTTTAATCCAAAACAAGATTGTAATGACAGAAATCTTAGGCACCAGGGCAAGTGGTAGGGGACATACGTGAGGATTCGTGTCTATCCCAGTTGTTATGGGACAGTCCCACTTCAGTTAAGCCTGTTGTCCAGGGACAATTATTAATAGTGCTCCCTTTCCCTCTCAAAAGTACCTTTGAATAGCAAATTCCAGGTAGGGAGGCCTTTGGCTGCTCCTCAAAGCATCAGACAATTTATATATGTTTTTTAAAGTATTAAAAATATGATGCATTCAAATAGAAAATTCTATATAGTCAGAGACCTGGGTTAAAAAATAAAACAGTAAAAACAGCTAAAATATTTTTGATATAATTTAATAAGATGTATAAGGTGGCATTGCAAAAATTATGACAAATAAAAAATAGGTGAAAGCATAAATAAAAGAAAATAAAATCCATGCTTTATTCTTGACCAATTCTATGATTCTTAGTTTCATTAATTTATTAAATTTACTGTTTAAATCCAATTCTGATTTTATTATACATGTACTAAATGAACATGGATCAAATAAATAAATACACACACACAAAGTAAAAAAGAAAATCTCATAAGGGAAAATATCAGAAGTGATTTATAGGTCAATGAAACTGAACAAGTGGTTCCAAGCTCCTTTCGCTGTTGATCAGCCTTGGTTATTGCACCCTGAGGAAAGCAGTACACATGCCAAAGTGAAGTAAACAAAATACCCTACTGCTTGTTCTTTGGAAAAGCTCCATGGATGGAAGTCTTTTTGATTTGGATATTTATCAAGCTCTAGTTGCTTTGGCTTTTCTCTATTCTTTTAATTTAAAAACAAGTTAAAAAACAAAAACTATGCTCAAAGAGATATTCTTGCCACTAAAAAGAAAATTATCTACTAAGAAATCACCCTTTTTTTTTTTTTTAGTTTTCTGAATCTCTGTTTTTCCATAAGAGGACTACTCAAAAGGGTAGAAGAATGAATTAAATAATCATCCATTACCATCCTTCTTGATAAATTTCTCACTTATGCCAATTAGTAATTTACTCCAATCTTTTATTCACTCAGTCAACATTTATCAAATACTTAGTGCACCAGGCACTTTTACAGGCTCTGGAAATACCAGGGAATATAAATCATGTTCCATCCTTGAGAAACTCACAACACAGTACAGAGGGGGAACAGGTTCACTAATGTGTAGTTTCGCCGTAATATGCCCTCAATGCTACCAGTGCACAGAGGAGAGTGTGAGCTACGTCCTACAGGATGAGCAGATGTGCTCTAGGCTGAGAAGTGGGGCAGTTTTCCAGGCTGAGGGGCTACGTCCAGCAGTTCTGGTAGAGAACAGAGAGAACACTCAAAAGAGTTTAACTGAACATAATTCAATAAAGGGACTGGTTACAGAAGTGAGGGTAGGGTAAAAAGAAACCAATGAGGAATGGTGAGGCACCCAGGTGCCAGTGACTTTGGAAAGCAGTTAACACTCCCTGGTCTGAGGTGACACAGGAAGGAGGGAAGGAAGGAGAGTGGGAGGAGGAGAAGGGTGTTGTCAGTGTCCTGGAGGAGCTGGAGCTTCGAAGAGAGGCCTTGGAAGGATCCAGCCACACCCAGAACCGACAGAGAAGGAACAAGGAGAATAACTCGCTGATCCCTCCTGTTTGTCAAACTCAACTGGCAGCCAGATGACGAGAGAGTCCAAGTAGTGTGCTATGTAGAGATCAGCCTTCGAGGGCATGGAGCTAAGGAGAGAAAGACTAACAACAGATGAGGGTAGGAGAGCATGTGGGGAGTTTGCAGAGAATAGTCAGTACAGAGTTGACAGCACTGAACTTTACCTGAGCCCTGTGCTCCCCAAAAAATAGTGATGGTAAAGAAACTCCCTTACCAATGTTCCAGAATTGGCCATTCAGTAGTCAGCCCTCCTCATCTGTGGGCTCTGCATGAGCAGCCAAATGCAGATGGAAAATGAAATATTCAGGGGATGTGAAACCCCTGGATATGGAGACCTTCCATAGGGGTGGGCTCCACAGGGCCAACTGGGGCACTTGTGTGTGCATGGATTTTGGTATTCATGGGTAGTCCTGGAACCAATCCCCCAAAGATACCAAGGGATAACTATATATGTAACAGTAATCAGTTGAGTAATCATCAGAGGTTTTTTATTAAGATACAATCCATATTGCACTCCAGAAAAACACTTGAAACAAAAATCAAAGAGAATTTAAGTTGCCTTCCTTACGGGGAGAAGGAAAATTCGAGAAAGCAAGGTAGGGAAATGGAAAGAAAGTGACATGGAAAGGAATTTTTACAATCCACTTAGGACGGAGAGGATTGATTTATAGGCTGGCCCAGAACAATCAGGATGCTCACTCCCATCTCTTTCCCTCAAGTGCAGGCTCCAAGAAGATCATCTATTTCATGGGCTTCATTATACGTTTATTTACATAAAAGCCAAGGAGTTAAGCAACATATTAGAAAACAAGTGAACATAGCTAGCTTGTGCTTCATAGTTTAGAAAACAAACTCCAGAAATCAGCCTCATATTTATAAGCTTATGTGGAAGTACCTCATAGAGTTCTGAACAACAAAATAGCTGCCAGCCATCAGGATCATCCATGAAAAGAAAACACTTGTAAATACCAGGACTGAGACAGTGCCTTAGGACACAAGATTAAAATGTCTACGTTTGCTTTCCTTGACTAAGCACAAGGAGAAATAGAGATAACAGTAAATGCATGAGCTGGAAAGGAACTAAGAGAAGTGATAGGAATTGCTTAGACAGGTCCATGAAATGCAATAACATTAAGCAGGGAATACTCAGTTCAAAGGACTAAATAGTTCCTAATGTCGACAGCAGCAGCCAGCTGTAGAGCAATCTTTTTTTTTCCCAGTCCGATGGAAAATGCCATTGACAAAGGCTCTTAAAATCAATGTACTGAAACACTTAAGAAACGCAAAAGAGGGGAAAATATTAATTTTGTCAGGAGAAAGGACTAGAATGGGACAAAGAGCTAGAATGGCATTCCTCATTTCTATTTTTGGCGTCCACTCAGTTAACTGATCAGTTTACACCTGAGTGCCTGGTTTAAAGACCATGAATGCAGTCTCTAAACACCAAGTTAAGATCTTGGTGATGCAAAGCTTCTACAACCAGATTTAAATTTTTTTCTCTCCTTTTCTCTTCAGATGTAGAGGCCATAAAATATCATACACCTGTAATAACCAGTTTTTTAATCTCATGCACACAAACAATAGTTGGAAGTTTTTGTTTCCAGGAATGATTCTAATAAAATAGAAGCAAAACTCATTATTGTAGGAAGTAGCTTTTTTTCCCCCTGAAATGGTACTATTTTGTTAAATTTTTTTCTGATTATAAAAGTAGTTATGGAATGTCAGTAGAGACCATGCTATAAATTCATGCTTTCACACATCTGATCTCTTCCAAAAACAGAGCAAAGATTGATAAAAGACCAAAAGAGAAAACCAGAAAGGCATCTAGAGGTTAAAAGGAAGATAAAAGAGAAGGGGAGAGGAGGGGAGAGAAAAGAAAAGATCTCCAAAGGCACAAGCTGAAGACATAGGCCTACTGTACCCCAAGCCCAGAAACAGACAGGCAACGATGTTTGGAATTTCAGCTTCTACAGGGGACTGGGGACTAAAAAGTCTTCCCTTCAGACAGGTGACCTAGCTTAACCTCCAGAAACTGAACAAGGCTACCTCTGGGTTGGTGTAATATTACCACACTGCAGGAGATCTGAGCCACCGATATAAATCTCGGTTCTTGGTTAGGGACCATGACACTGTGCAAACTATTAGACAAGTAGGAAAGAGGACAGGAGATAAAGAAAGAAAACAATGGCACAAACAAACGAAAACATTCTCTCATCAAAATGAGCTGTAATCCCAAATTCAAAAACGCGTAATACAAACAACTAAATTAGTAACCTACATAATTGGACAAGGAAATATTGCTAAATCTCAGTTATACTGAAGTGTTGAACACACCTGTATCACAGATGATAGATGAAGAACAGAAAAGTATTAAATATATAAATGATTTGGACAACATCGCATTCTTGGCTAATGAGGTCTTAGAGAAAGTCAGCTAAACAAGTCCCTTTTAGAAAATTCTTTCCTCCCTGAGAATAAGAAAGATATGTGAAAGGAAGTTTCCCTTTCTTCTCCTGGGACACAGTTATGGGATAACGTGCTGCTGGTGCATCATGAAGGGAAAAGCCAGCTGGTGACAGCCAACCACAGAGACAAGCAGAGAGATGTGGACAGAGTCTGGGTCTTTGATTACATCACCTGGCTGCTACACCAACCTCAGAACCACCTCCTGCAGACTTGTCATGTCAGTTAATAATAAATGTTCTTACTGTGTAAGCCAGTTTCCCTTGAATATTCTCTTACTCGCAGAATTCCCCCAAACTGATTTATAAATTAAAGCTGTTTCAATCAAAATCTATACAGAGTTTTTCATGGAACTGGATAAGCTGCTTTGAAAATTTATATGGAAGAATGATGGGCAAAGAATAGGCAAGCCAATTTTAAAGAGGACCAACATTGAGGACTTGCCATATCAGAGATGGAAGTATCATAAAATTATGGAAATTGTCACAGTGTGACTCTGGTACAGAAATAGGTGAGTGGACAGAAGAGCGATGCCAGAAACAAACCCAGATATACGTGAAAATTGGACATAAGAGTGGCATCACAAAGTGGGGACAAAACAGTTCTAAGACAAGTGGTTCTATATATACAGCTTTATGCTATACATAAAAAATAAATTCCAGATGGATGTAAAAGATCATAAATACCAGATGGATTAAAAAAAGATATACAAGAATGCCATTATAACTAGAGGTAGATAAAAATTTTCATACCAAACCCTCAAAGCACAAACCAAAAAGAAAGGTTGATAAATTTGACACATTAAAATTAAAATATTCTGCAAAACCAAAGATACCCATTGAGAGAGGCAATCCACAGGAGCCGAGTGCACAGTCTTGCTTTGTGTGTTAAGGCTGCAAGGCCCTGACTTCTGTTTGCCCAGTTCATTTCTCAGGATTGTATTTGCAGTGAGCAAACTTGGGAGATGAGATAACATCACTCCCCAAACACCAGGCTTGATACTACTCAATAGAAAAGGGATATATTCCCCAAGTACAGTGTTTCTCTTTCGTAATGTTACCCACTGTGTATGTGGGCACACACATACCTGTTGTGCCTGTGGCTCTTGGGGGACATGAGGAGTGAGCATCATTGTTATGGTTTATAATGTAAGTTTTACATTTGTTTCTACAAGTATATTCTCCACTGTTTTTTGCCTTGGTTCTACATTTAAATATAATGTTAATATATTCAATACTCAATACCAGGCTCATTTATCCTGACTTCTCCATTCATCATTTGCTTGGCTGGATTTCAACCTCTTGTATTTCTCAGGAAGGACTTCTTGGAACTATATTTCCTGCATTCTTCTTTGTGTATTTGAAAATATCTATCTGTAGCTTGTATACTTGAAATGAATTTGGCTGTATATAAAACTGTAGGATCATATTTTCTTTCCCTGAGGACTTTGCAGATATTGCCCCATGGTCCTCTAGCATGGGAGGGTGCCACTAGGAAGTCTAAGATCAGAATGAATGTTCCTCTAATAGGTGACTTGATTTTTTTGTCTAGATGCTCATAGACATATTGTATTTTTTCAGTATCTTTGAAGTCTATCAATACTGAATGTGTTTCAGTGCTAAGCAATCAGTATCAACTTTTCCTGAAACGGTGTGTTCTGGCAGCCTGTAAACCCAAGTTTACCTACATTTCAGTAAAATTTCCTAGTGTTATAATTCTGAATGCTTTTTTTCCTGTTCCATTTGTCATGTTCTGTTTAAGAGATACCAATTATTCTTATTTTGGACTTCTTTTATTCTGACTCCATTTTTATCATTCTCTCTCTTCTCTTTTTATGTGTATTATTTTCCATTTCATTTTCAATTTTATTCCTCATGCCCCTGAAAGTATTTTAGAAGTGCCTTTCCCTCTTTTTGATATTTTTAATGTAGCATTCATTTCTGTATGGCTAAAAATTTTTCTTCTACTTTTTTCCAAGCTCTGCCAACTCAGTTTTCTTTCTTTCTTTTTTCTTTTTCCTGCTTATCATTTACTCCTCAAACTTTTGTACCTCTTTTTTGAACATTTTTATTTTTCCTGAGAGATCCTATTATCTTTAATTTCATTTCATGGAAAATCGTTAGCATTTTTCTGGTGTGTGTTCTTCACTTAGCTTTTGTTTTTGTGTTTCTTCCTCCTTTTTTCTTATGGTATTTTTGTGTGAGCCCCTTGCTGGTGGCTCTTTGTTATGTGTTAATCTTTAAATGAATAACGAGGGAGGTGATGCCAGGGGAGTGGTTTGGGGTGGTTGCACTTTAATTTTGGCCTATCTTCTTTGAGCATTTTCTTACCAATACTCTCCTCTGGGCAGTCACTTCAGCTCCTGCCTAGCGGGAAGTCTCCTATACTTAATGCAAAATCCTATATGACACAGATATTTTTGTGTGATGAATTAGCCTTTAATTCTCCTCAGCTGACCAAGATTAGCAGCTGCAGGGTGACTTGTCATTCACTTTCTTTTTTATACTGATTCCTTGACAGCCTTGTTTCTAGGACGGCTTGTCTGCAAGCTTCCTTGTTTCACACTCTCCTTTCCTGCCACTCTGAGGCAGCAAGGAGGACTCAAGAAACATTCCTGACCTTGCCAAGCATGTGCTGTAACTTCTCCAAGCAAATGTGCATGACCTGTTATCGTGTTCTGCCAAGGTGGCTGAATGTAAGCAACCTCATTCAGCCTTTCAATTCATCCTATCTAATTTCCTCTGCATTTATCAGCCCTCCCAACTTTATATAATGTGGAAGTGGGGTGATAACTGGTGTATAGGGTTATGCATATTTCTTCTTTTGTAGATTAATTTCTTTCTCTTGCCTGATTGCTCTGGCTAGGACTTGCAGCACTATGTTGAATAGAAGTGGTGAGAGTGGGCATCCTTGTCTTGTTCCATTTCTTGGTGGGAATGCTTGCAACTTTTCCCCATTCGGTATGATGCTGTGGGTTTGTCATACATGGCTTTTATTATTTTGAGATGTGTTCCTTTGATGCCTATTTTGTTAGGAGTTTTTATTATGAAAGCATGCTGCATTTTGTCAAATGCTATTTCTGCTTCAATTGAGATGATCATATAATCTTTGTTTTAGCTTCTGTTTATGTAGTGAATCACATTTACGGATTTACATATGTTGAACCATCCTTGTATCCCTGGATGAAGCCCACTTGGTCATGGTGGATTATTTTTTTGATATGCTGTTGAATTTGGTTTGCTAGTATTTTATTGAAGATTTTTGCATCCATATTCTTAAAGGATATTGGTCTATAGTTTTCTTTTTTTGTTGTGTCCTTTCCTGGCTTTGGTATCAAGGTGATACAGGCTTCATAGAATGAGTTGGGAGGATTTCCTCCTTCTCAATGCTATGGAATAATTTCTGCAGAATGAGTACCAACTCTTCTTTGTAGGTCTGGTAAAATTTGGCTGTGAATCTGTCTAGTCCAGGACTTTATTTTGTTGGAAGATCTTTCATTACTGCTTCAATCTCATTGCTCGTTATTGGTCTGTTCAGGAGTCCTGTTTCTTCCTGATTGAGTCTTAGGAGATTGTGCATTTCCAGAAATTTGTCTATTTCCTCTACATTTTTGAGTTTGTGTGCATAGAGATTTTCATAGTAATAACAGATAATATTTTGTATTTCTGTGGTATCAGTTGTGATATCTCCTTTTTCATTTCTAATTGAGCTTATTTAAATCTTTCTCTTCTATTTCAGTTAATCTAGCAAGAGCTCTATCAATTTTGTTTATCTTTTCAAAGAACCAATTCTTTGTTTTATTGATTTTCTGTATAATTTCCTTGTGCTCAATTTCATTTAGTTCTGCTCCAATCTTAGTTATTTATTTTTTCTGCTGGCTTTGGGCTTGGTTTGCTCTTCCTTTTCTATTTCTTTGAGATGTGTCATTAGATTGTTAATTTGTAATCTTTCTGTCTTTTTGCTGTAGGTATGAATTTTCCACTCAGGACTGCTTTTGCTGTATCCCATAGATTTTGATAGCTTGAATCTTCTTTGTGATTTAGTTTGAGAAATCTTTTTATTTCACTCTTAATTTCATCATTGATCCAATAATCATTCAGCAGCAGGTCCTTTAATTTCCATGACTTTGTGTAGAATTGTGTGGGTTTTTTTTGGAGTTGATTTTGAGTTTTATTCTACTGTGATCTGAGAAAATACATGATTTCAATTTTTTTGAATTTATTGAGCCATGTTTTCTGGCCTAAGATATGATCAATCTTGAAGAATATTTCATGTGCTGATGAGTAAAATGTATATTCAGTGGTTTTTGGATAAAATGTTCCGTGGATATCTGTTAGGCCCAATTGTTCTATAGTCCCTTTTAGGTTCAGTGTTTATTTATTTATTTTCTGCTTGGATGGTCTGTTTAGTTCTGTCAGTGGGATGTTAAAGTCCCCAGTAATTACAATGCTGCTGTTTATTTCTCTACTTAGATCTAGTAGAGTTTGCTTTATGAATCTGGCACTCCTGAGTTAGGTGCATAAATATTTAGGATTGTTATGTCTTCTTGTTGAATTGCTCCCTTTACTATTATATAATCACCATCTTTGTCTTTCTTCACTATTGTTGATTTAAAGTCAACTTTATCTGATACAAGAATAGCTACACCTGCTTTCTTTTGGTTTCCATTTGCATGGAATATTTTTTTCCATCCCTTGACCTTGAGTCTGTAAGAGTCTTTGCGAGTCAGATGTGTTTCCTGGAGACAGCAGATACCTGGCTTGTTTTTTATTTTTTTAATTTTTTTAAATTTTTTATGCATTCAGCTAGCCTATGTCTCTTGAGTGGGGAATTCAAACCATTTACATTTACAGTTAGAATTGATATGTGGAATGCTGTTCTGTTCGTCCTGTTGCTTAGTACCTTATTGCTTTGTTTTACCTCTTGTACCATTTCTTTATCTGAGCTCTGAGCTTTAGCTTTTGGATAGTTTTACACTAGAGGGTGGCCATTGTGCTGATCCATGTATAATGCAGTTCTGAGTATTTTCTGCAGGGCATGTTTTGTCTTGACAAATTCCCTCAGTGTTTGCTTATCTGGAAAAGTCTTTATTTCTCCTTCATCTATGAAACTTAATTTTTCAGGATACAAAATTCTAGGCTGGCAGTTGTTCTGTTTAAGAAGACCAAAGATGGGACCCAAGTCCCTTCTGGCTTGTAAGGTCTCAGTTGAGAAGTCTGCAGTTAGCCTGATGAGTTTTCCTTTGTAAGTTACTTGATGTTTTTGCCTTATGGTTTGCAGGAATTCCTCTTTTGTGTTGACTTTGTCCAGTCTTATGACTATGTGTCTTGGCGATTGCCTCTTTGTGATGAATCTCTCAGGTCTTCATTGAGCTTCTTGTACCTGGATGTCTAAATCTCTAGCAAGACCAGGGAAGTTTCCCTCAATTATCCCATCAAATAGATTTTCTAGCCCTTATGCATTTTCTTCTCCCTCTGGGATGCCTATGATTCTTACATTTGAGCATTTTACATAATTCCAAATTTTTCGTAGGCATTGTTCATTCCTGATAATTCTCTTTTCATTATTTTTGACTGACTGATTTAATATGAAAGAGTTGTCTTCAAGCCCTGAGATTCTTTCTTCTGTCTGGTCTAGTCTATTCTTAAAACCTTCCACTGTGTTTTGTGTTTCTTTAAATTAATTTTTCATTTCCAGAAGTTCTATTTGGTTTTTCTTTAATATGTCAATCTCTTTGGTGAATTTCTCATTCATATCCTGAATTGTTTCTCTGGTTTCTTTGAGTTGTTTTCCATTTCTCTTGGATTTCATTGAGCTTCCTTATAATCCATGTTTGGAATTCTTTCTGTCATTTTAACATTCTCTTTTTTGTTTGTATTCATTGCTTGAGAGCTGGTGTTCCCTTTTGGAGGTGTCCTTTCACTCTGATTTTTCATACTTCTAGAGTTCTTTTGCTGATTCCTTCTTATCTGGCAACACAATTGAGTCCTGGGGTACTAGGTGTTGCTTGCATTCACTTTTTTAACATTAAATCTTTGATTCATCTGATATTTATATTGGCATTAAATAAATATGGCAAAAATCTGGGTGGTTCATCTTTCAGTGTCATAAGGAGCAAAGGCCACCCAAGGATTATCCAGGATGATGGTCTGTAAACTAATGCCTGAAAGCCTCATGTGGTCCAGCACCTACTTTTTGTAAATAAAGTTTTATTGAAACATACCCATGCTCCTTCTTTGTATATTGTCTATGACTATTTTCATGCTACAATGGCAGAGTTGAGTAGCTACAACAGAGACTGTACAACTTGCAGAGCCTGAAATATTTACTACTTGGGCATTTACAGAAAAAAATTTGGTAATCTTTGATTTAAGGAATGTACTTAGTTTCACTTATCAGTTACTACTAATAAAAGACTCCAGATTTAGTGACATTCCATGTTAAATTGTAGCTTTTTCTCTGGTATAGATACAAGTCATTTCTCTCCAATGAAAGAGATAACCTCAAAGGTTACACTTTATGGCTTAGTTTGTTTTTAACAGGTTTTATTTCTAACCTTGAAATTGTATCCTAACATTGCCTATAAATACCCAACTTCTCAAACGTTCTTTGGACTGGTTTTAACATCACATTGGTTTTCTCATAAGTTAATAAGTTAAAAACAATCTTTGACCAGCATTTATTTTATATTCACATGAGAGCCATAATTTTGTTTTTTATAAAATTATATTTTAGCAGGTATGATGTAGGAATTCAGCTTTTTATATTTTTTTCTAAATTGCCAGCCATTTGTTTTCAAAACATTTCTCCCCACCCATCTAATTTCAAATGTTTCCATTGTCATATATGTGAATTAAATACAAAATGACTAATTAGAGAATGTAATTTCTGTATTGATTTAAATTTCAAAGGCCACAGATACAGCTGTTCAAATAATACATTATTTTTCTTTAATTCAACTAATTCTCTTCTTGAGGCTCAGTTCTGCCTGTTGCTAGAAGACAAAAGAGAGTATTCTAATTAAATACAGCTACTTCAAGTTTTCTCAGTCGTTTCAGATTTGAACTCATTTTAATACAGGAATTTTCACCAGGGTGACATGCAACTTTCTGTGTGCTTTGGAGAGAAGAAGCTGATCTATAGTCACCTTCTCACCCAGATTGGCCTCTGCTATGAGGTAAGAAGAACTTGCTGGGCTTCAGCATAGTCATTGCTAACACTGATATATTTAAGTCGCCACAGCTCCTCCAGGTCTGGGTCACAACTCTGTGCCTCCCTCATCCCAACAGCCAGGATTCTCCAGGTCCCCGCCCTGCTATAAATTTTATAAGCCCATTTTGGAACCCAAAAGCTCAGAATTTAGCTATTTGTTTCTGTATTCTGAAGCAACACACTAGGCTGACTAGAGAGTTCAGGAGAGGTTTGGGGAGGGGGACTTCCCTTAACACCTTAATATTAATCTTTTTTCCTGTATCTTTTGCTTTATGTAGATAACTAACAATTGGTTATAACACATCTAAAACTGAAAATAGCACTCTGCATAAGACAAAGCTCTTTGCTGTTTATCGTAACTACCAGGGGCTTCAGAGGTGACGAACAATGTCTAAAAAGCATCCAGCTATTGATAGGTTTGCTGATAATAATATGGAAAAAAGTTATAAGTAATAAGGAAAGGTATAAAGAATTCTAGATTTTCTTGGTGATGTGGAAATCCTATATACATTCCCTATAATTATAAAAATATATGTTTTGTTGAAATACGTGGAGTAAAAATAAGTTTTTCAAGTCTGAAATTCTTTTAATATACTTATTTTGCCCTTAGAAATAATTTTCTAAACTCTACAAGTAAGAGACCAGTCTTTACTAGATTCTCAACATGCACTGGGGTATTTGGAATATATTTTATTCAGCTGTTTGTTTACAAGGAATTTACCTCTAGTTTACAATACATCTCAACAGCTTCACAGGCAAAACACACCCATTCTTCATCTTTGTTGCCTTTTTAACAAATTTTCTGGCTATTCACATGTTTATTTTTCCGTATGAACTTTTAGAAATTTAAAATCATGTTATCAAGTTCCACTTTTGTTTTCCATCTTTGAATGGATAAAAATTTATCTCAGCTTGCTCTTGGTCAATCAAATAAATTGTGTTTATGAGTCTTGAGTTCCTTCTCTGATAATTACTCATACTCCTCATTAAATGTAGATGACAAACATTTTTAATATCAGTATGTACTTTCAGCATTCTAGGATGGGGAAGGAGGAAGTCAAGCCAAAGAAATTTGTCTCCTCAGGATTTTTTGTTTGTTGCAACCACTGTGCCAGCGCCAGGTTTTGGTGTCTGATTTGCTGCTTAGCCTGGCTCCTTCTCCTGGACATGGTGTGACCAGCGTCTGGTCTCCTTCCTATAATCTCTCCCTGGCGACTGGGGTTGTGCACAAACAGCAGCACCTGTAAATCCAAAGGCTTGAGAAATCTTCGGCGAGAAATGTGTCCAAGGAAAGCACAGCATTGACGGTTTTCTGCACGGGGATGCCACATAAATACATCCACCATTTCCACCCCCAACTTCCCCCACCACCTCCCCAAGCAGCAGCCTTGGCAAAAATTCTTCACAGCTTCTATCTAATAAAAACAATACTGAGCAGATTGAGCTGCTCTCTCTCTCTCTCTCATGGTTCACTTCTACCTTCAGCCCTTGTCCCTATGGATTAGATGAGTTCGCCCTCTCTTTGAAGGGGAGGGGATGAGAAAAAAGAAGAAATGATGAGGAATGGCCCAGAATTTTCTACCCCAACATTGCAGTCTTAGAATGTTTAGTGGTGAGAGCCAGAAGGTCTTTTCTTCGCTTTCAATCATAGACCAACACCTTTATTGCTTGTACTATCCACTCTATCTAGATGGTGTTTTTTGACCTCCTGCCACCTTATACCATGAAGATATTTCTGTCTCTACTATTTCTTCCAGCTCTGCCCCTACATTTGATATCAACTTCCATCATCTATAATTTTTTGTTTATTTGCCCAAGAGCTAGACCACAACATAAAACCCAGCCCAGGTAAGACAATTAGCAAGAATGACCACCCTTAGCTAGTTTAAGTTACTTTCGTGCCTGTTTCCAACTGAACTAACAAACAGTGAGTATGCCCTTGTCCATAGTCCAGCCTGTTTCCACCCCTACCCTACCCCCACCCTAGCCAGTTGGTACCACAGGGACCTGGGGGTGTCTCAGGTAATACTGGCAGCCAAAGCCCCACCAACTGCCCCCTTCTGCTTTTGCTTAACAGGGCTTCTCTGTGGCCCTGTAGCCTGCCAGGTACCAATGAGCACCCTTACCCCTTCCCGTTCCTTTCAGGGGCTTAGAGTCAGGCAATGGAGGTGACTCTGGCAAGTCACTCAACTCTCTGAGCCTTATTTCCTCATCTATAAAATTAGAATGATAATAATACATACCTCATAAGGTAAGGATTAAAGAAACTCAAGAGCTTCACAAAGTGTCTGGAAGCACACTCCATAAGTATGGGCTTGTAAAGGAAAAGAAATATCTCAGGACCCCTCCTTTCCCCAACTCCTTATACAAAAGGGAAGATCAAGCCTGGAGGCTGAGTCATGCAACACCTCCTTCTGAATTAATAACTGTTACTAACATTATACATTAGCCAGAGTCCCATGGAAAGGCAAAAGGCCTCAGGTATCTACAAGGACTGCCCCCACAGATCATTCATAAGGAAATTCCTTGCTGGCCTCCCATACACAAAGACATGGAAATTGTTAACTTTAGGTCTACAGGCTAAGTCTAGCTCTTAAAATTAAAATCTACTCAATTCAACACTAATAATGTCAATTACAAGCTTATCTTTCCAGGTGCAGAACAGAAACAAGATAAATCATTCTTCCACCTACCCAGGGACAGCTGCATATTTGATTCTTCCTTCACTCCCTTTTTCTCTTCTAATATTCACCTTATCTTATGTAAAATACAGATTTCCTCAGCCTCACAAAAATGTAACCATTTGCCTCACTGCCCACTCCATTCCTCCTGTTTCTTTCTGTGTGCTCTACGCCTTTTAATACTGATGTTCCCAAATCCCACTTTAGAAAACACAGTCATAGATGCATCTATGGCTTCTTTTTCCCAGGAACATCCTCAAACTTCAGCTTAATAAACCTCCACTAATTTAGATCTTTGCCTTCGTCACTTATTTTGGGTTAACGGGCTATTGCGTGTGTGTGTGTGTGCGCGCGCGTGCGTGTATGTTCTCCCAAGGTTCGGCTGAGTTTTACACAATCACTGGATACTTGAAGGCGATTGTTTTTGTAAACCACACCAAATGAAATAAAAATAACTCCAAGCTCTGCTAAAATCTAGGGAAACACTCCTCAACATTTTAAACATATATGGATTAAAAAAAAAAAAAACTTAACTTTGTAAGTTTTACAATATTTATTATTAAATCTCCAAAATTGACCCTAAGGTTCTTTGAGGAAAACAAACTGAAAGGCAAAAGCAATAATCTTTTCTAAGTAAAGTATGGTAAAATATCACTCTCTGAGGTATTCAAACAGCTCTTAATTGGTGGACAACTCCTGGTTGCTGAAGAGAGTTCTCAGCAAAGATATTAAATTGCTGCCAAGGGTTTATACATTCAACTTTCAAGAACCTAGATTTATGATGGTCATTATTTTCAATACTGTTGTTTATCTGTCCAGCAGATTTTCCCCAAAGGACCAAAGGGCTTCACAAAACCTGAAAGCTGGCCACGAATCACCAAGTGCACAGGCCCGGGGCCCTGAGCTAGATGCTTCCCTTTGGAGTGAGAGGTACCACTGCAGTGAGGTGGGAAGAAGACTCCTTCACCTGGTTAATCTGCCCTGTGCCAGTATCCACAGGCCCAAAGCAGCTGTGAAAGCACCTGGAAACCTCAGCAGGACAAACCTGCTGCAGGGGGCAGCCCAGCCACAGCTGGCCACTCCACGCAGCTCAAGTCCAATTTGTCCAGGCTCCAAGAGCTAAGTGCAACAATTCTCCATTCATGTGTTTGCTTCCTCCTCCACTTAAGAGGGCTGTGGAACATTTTCTGAGCTGCAATCCACTCCCAGAAATGCTGAAGGCCTTCCCCTTAATGGGTAAATAAAATGGGAGACAGACACGAGTGTATCTTTTAATTGAGCTGTGTGAGTTTGGGCAAACCACTGAGCCCCTTAGGCCCTTCACCTGTAAATACACAGGGTTGGGATAGATCTCTTAACAGTCTATGTTTCTAAAACAACAGCAAAGTAAGAATGAAAATACATGTCAAGGAAATAATAAGTTCTCATTTTATAAAAAGTCACCTCATGGTTAGAAGCATCACAAAGAGAGTGGTTCAAGTCACGATTTCACAAGTTTAATTACAAATAAACTCAATTTGATTCCATTCACACAGCCTTCAACTCTACATAAAAGGTAAAAGATAACTTACTGGTGATTCAATGTCCTCTAGGAGTAAAACAGAACAGCGTTCACATTTCAACAGAGTTTGCGCCCGATGCATTATTTTCTTGACAATTTTCTCCAGATCAGTCTGTTCTTCAAAGAGGTCATTAACCACCTCTAGCAAGGCCTAGGAAAGATGAAATGGATGTATTTAGGTGGATATAGAACTGGAAAAAAGGACATTTTTTTCCCTCAAAATTCCATTTAGACTTTGCTCTAATAAAATATTATAAATATTTTTGTGTGGCAAATTTTAAAAGCATTTTTGATTGTTTTGACATATTTCCATCATTTCATCTTAGACCACACTCTTAACCTGCAAAATACAACTTGAGAATAGAGCTAGTCCATATAACAGGGATTATAGAGTCATTAGCTACAGCCTTTTCTCCCCTTCTACGGTAGTTTTTCTGCAATGCAACCAGATATAAACCCAATATTTTATAAAGAACGAAGCACATTTATTTCAGAAAATCGCAAAGCAGATCTTCCTCACTATCAGAAAGAAATAGCATCTTGGTCAAACTTGAAACTCATTTCACTAACGCACACCTCTCACAGAACTCTGAAACAATTATAGAGGTGAGTACTAATTAAGGTTCAAAGCCTTTAAAATATATAACCCCCATTGATCCTTCTACATAAGAAGAGGGAATACTACCTCATCCAAAACTGTTTAGGAAAATGTTTAGGTACTACTATATATCTCAGGAAAAAAAACATCATTAAAATTTCTGTTAAAACAGCAGAATGAAAAGCATACAAATTAAAGAAAAAAAACTTAAATTCTAACTTGAAAACTATGTACTCATTTAAAAATTAAATTACAATAGCCTGTCATTTTATCTAGCTAAGTTAGCTTACAATTTTTGCTTTGAAATTATACTTGTTTGGAATTTTTAATAACATGGATATTTTCAGAGATTTAAGAATGGTGGGTTATGTACAGGTGGTAGGTATTATGCTTCTCTCAGAGAGCAATCAGAAAATGACACAGTCAATGAATTGGCCAGAGGGTGCTTTATGCAATAGAATTTAATAAGATGTGTGATCTAAAGTCTGACCTCCCACAAAAGGATTTCATGAGTTGTCAAATTCATGTCTATTCATCAAGGCGCTGACCATCATCGCAGGGACATGTCTAATTTTCAGCTTTAGTGATGAATTTGATTTGTTCTGAAACCATTTGAAACGTGGAAATTTATTCTCCGATTCTATTCAAGTAGGAAAGCATTTGAATGAGTTAAGACATCCACGAAATGAGTCTAGTTTATGGAGCAATTAAAGGAGGACCAAATATCCTGGGTAGCATTATCTCTAAAGAAAGACTGAATATAGCTAAGGACCACATTGCTGTAAGATACCAAAGCAAAGAGAAGCACCAGGAGGTGAAAAAGATTGTAAGTGAATCCTGAAAATTTAGCATTTGGACGGCAAATCTCTGTAAGGGGTCAACGTGTAATAATTTCATGTTCAAATATAAGATAAAAACGAGACAATTGTCTAAATAATTATGAAAAAAATTCCCTGTTACTAAGGCAGAAAACGTTATTTCCTTAATCATTCAGACTATTTCTTCAGATGGATCATATTAACTGAACAATTATTTAACTTTTCAATTTGCTGTGACTGTGTGGAGAGAGCCTCTGGGACTCATATACAGGAACATTTATCTCAGAGGAAAAACTAATTGTGCCTTGAGTCTTGCACTGACAAATCACATTACAGTAATTTTATTGTTTCTAATTAAAAATTGCTGCTTTACTAACAAGTGATGAAAGTTTTACAAATAACAATGCAGACTAGCTTCACAATAGGAAAAAAAAAAGGAGAAAATCTAGGATAACGTGCAGTTCAACAGACACTGGGAGCATTTCGCACAGTGAATATTCCCTGACTTTTGATGTCACTTACCTTCTAGGAAATGAATATCTGCATTTGTCCCTCTTTCTTCTAGTGGCCTTCTTTTGCTCCTGGGCTTATCCTTGGACCTCTTTCTTTCTCCTATGTACACGTTCTTCCTTCTCCAGATTAGCCCAGCTAGTCGCCCGGTTTTAAACACCATCTACATGCTGATGGGTCCCAAATCTTAATCTCCAATCCTGACATCTTCCAAAAACTTTAGACTCCTTTATACAACTGTTTATTTGCCAGCTGCACAAGCCAATAGTCTCTTTCACTCATTTCTGACATCAGCAAGCCCTGTAGATTTCACCATTGATTTTGGAGGGAATCTCTCACTTCTCACTGCCCTAGTCCCGGCTGCATTATTTCTTGACTTCAACATAGTCCTCTACTAATTCCTCTCCCTGATTTCATCCTTCTCCCCCCTTTCCCAGCCAGTTTATTGTGTCCAGGGAAGCCAGAATGATCTCTTTTAAAAGTAAATCAGACACAACTCACAATCTTCCAGTGGCTTTCCATGGTACCCAGAATAAAAGACAAAGTCCTTGCTGTGCCTACAGGCCTTTCTCGCGTATGGCCTCTGGCTCACCTTCATCCTCATTTTCTTTTCTTTTATCCACTCTCTTTCTATCTGCTCTCTGTACATACAGACCAAGCTTTCTCCTGCCCCAGGACTTTTGCACTTGATATTTCCACTGCCTGGAATGCTTTCCCCAGACCTTTGTTGGCTTTTCTTCTTCTTTTCATTCAGGTCTCTGGTCATATATCAACTACTTACAGAGACCTTCTTGATCACCCTGTAAGATAAACATCCTCCCATCCTACCCTGCCATAACCCCTTATCCCTTTATCTCACTTTAACTCTCTTTATAGCACTTATCACAATTTGATGGTATATTATTTGTGTTTGTTTTCTTGTCCATTATTTATTGTTCCCAGTAGACTAGTAAGTTCTATGAGGGCATGGATTTGGATAGACAGCATCTGAACCACATAATCAACATTTGTTGAAAGAGTAAATTAATTGTGCCATACACAAGGATGCAAAGATCAATTCTACACAAAACTTCCCTTAAGGAGTTCTCAATGTATTTGGAGAGGAGAGCCTTCATTAAATGTTATAATACAGTGTGATAGAGACCCACAATAGAACAATAGCAGGAGATACAACCACAAGCGAAGAAGGGAAGATTATCTGGAAGGTGGAGATGGGTCCCGAAGGATGCACGAGGTAGATGGCAGGGGAAGGTGGGGAGGGGAAGAAGACATTGATAGCAGAGGGAAGGAAGAATGTGGTTGAAGGTATGATACAATGAAACCAACAGATTGTTTTCTGGAAACTGGAAACTATATTGCTGGAGTGCCAGATGAAAGAAGGAGAATGGTAAGACTTGGAGCTAAAGATGAAAAGAGGATCCAGATCAGAGAAAAGGTGTGGTATGTTTTGTTAAGGATGATGGCTGTAGTAGTCAACTGTGTTCATTTGTTTCCTGAGAAATAGTCATAACTCATAATACTTAGCAAATGAAGTTGTTAATCAATTTGATGATCAGATTAACTGAGGGTTTCTTTGTGAACATCATCTTGCCAAATATATTTCTAAATTGTGACAATAATCTTCCTATATTTAAAAGTAGAATGAGTCTAATATAATTTAATCTCTACTTGCTATTTTAGAATTTTTTTGAACAATGGTCTTTTTTTTTTTTTTTTTGCTATTTGGTTCTACAACTCATGAAGGTATACAAGCTCAATCCCTCTAAATATGTATCTTTATAATTTTATGAAAGTCTTTGCATTGTTGTTCCAAGTGTCTTGTGATGCTCTTCCAGAAAAACTTTCAATTCAAAAACAAAGTCTAGGAAGTGGGGTAAAATCATACTTCTTAATGGAGCCAAGTTGTAAAAACATCGCCAAATTGCATTATTGTTTCAAAGCTACAAGTAAGCAAGAATCTGCTGCCTTACAGTATAGATGTGAAATTAATTTCCTTTTTGAAAGAAGCTAGTACTATTTCTCCCAAACAACAACAGAGAATTTGAGCTAGAATTTGAGCTATTGTATAAAGGGTATCTTCAACCATAGCCTTGCAGGATTATACAAAAAAAAAAGAACTCTGGGTTATTCAAAGATCTCTGATGTTTTTAAAAGACATAATGACTCACAGAAACCAGAAAGACAGAGAAGATTGAGGATTGTCAGCAGCGTTTCTTTCTACTCACCCTGCTTCTTTCATATTCTTTCCTTGAGGCAGCAAAGAGCTGAGCATTAGATATGGCGATTCCACAAAAAGGAAGATACATCTGCATGACCTGGAGCAAAGAGAGCATTGAGAGCATTAAAACATAAGAACATTAAAACATCCGTCACTGAACTAAATTCCACATTTCCTGCCTATGCCTGATTGTAATATTTTCTTTTCAACCACAAGGATTAAGTGTGGAGTTGTTGATACTAGTATCTTAACTTCTTAACAGATATTTTCAGAGTTAATTATAAGGCACTGTAAATCAAGATTTAACTGGGGAATTCTCATTGATGAAGACATAAAATGAAGCAACAGATTATAAAGGTTATGACATAGGAACTGTATCTAAAGCATCCTGTATTCCTTCTTTGTGAATGAACTGTGATATATCTGGAATTGAAGGCATGTACCCGCACTCACATCTGGAGGCGGGTGGGATATAAGTCAATTCCTTTGTTTAAAGGTATATGGTATATACCATTCACACCTGTAGCACGGATTTCAGCTTGACCTGAGACCGGTTGGCTACCAGATTTAAACATGCCTGTCAGGATGGGCTCAGTGAGAATTCAGGGGCTGGAGAGCTTATCAATCTTCTATAAAAGAGCTCTAAATGTGCCCACTGCTGTGTAGACATAACCGGACACAAATGCAAACTGGAGCAATGGTCCCACAGAAGCCTATTTGAGGAAAGGCGGTGGAGTCTGTGAGAGGAAGAGCTTCTCCTGTGGGAAGAAATACCCAACTGTAATGGGCCTGACCCTAACTAAGGCTTTCTCATCACAGAGGTCTAATCTAGGGATGTTCAGTACTGCCTGGCACGCTCACTCAAATTCAGTTCCAGAGAAATACAACGCTCCAAGTAAAAACTGAAAGAACTGTTTCCCTAAACTCTTCGCAACATATAGGAACAAGTGGCATTGCTTTGGGTCTTCTCTAAGGCAGAGGGAAAGGGTGTCGCGCCGTGCTTGCCAGCAAGAACGACGCAACAACTTGGAGTTCTTCCGACAGCAGTTTATTGGGGCGAACAGCTTCAACAAGATGGCGAGAGACCCCGAACGGGAAGTACGGTTGACTTATATAACAGCACAAGTACATGTGGCGGAATGT
>CAUYSK010121133.1:0-11763 GCA_963575035.1 Avahi laniger | reverse complement strand
ATAGAAAGAAATTAATCGGACAACGAAAAATATGTAGAAAACATTAGCCGGGCATGGTGGTGCATGCCTGTAGTCCCAGCTACTCGGGAGGCTGAGGCAGGAGGATCGCTTGAGCCCAGGAGTTTGAGGTTGCTGTGAGCTAGGCTGACACCATGGCACTCTAGCCAAGGCAACACAGTGAGACGCTGTCTCAAAAAAAAAAAAAAGACAATAGGAATCTTCTTCATACTAGTTTGACTCTATTCTGGAGAAACAGTAGTGTCTCTTTGCACACAGGAGAGCCGGCACTTTCTCCTGCAGTAAAAGGATGGAAGGTAGAGCTGAGGAGTCAGATGTGGTCTCAGTGTGTTTAGGCCACTGTGGCAAAATACCATAAACTGGGTGGTTTGTAAACAACATGAATTTATTTCTCACAATTCTGGAGGCTGGGAAGTCCGACCTCAGAGCACCTGCAGATTCCTTTCTGGTTGATATAGACAGCACCTTCTCACTGTGTCCTCACGTGGTGGAAGGAGCAGGGGAGCTCCCTAGGGTCTCTTTTATAAAGACACTGATCCCAGTCATGCTGGCTCTACCCCCATGACCTAATCACCTCCAAAGGTCCTGCTTCCAAATACCATCATCACTTTGGAGAGCAGGATTCCAACATAGGAATTTGGGAAGACATAAACATTCAAACAATAGCAAATATGTTTCATTTTTCAGATATTGTCAGTTTTTTTTAATTATAATCATGCTTAGTGTATATGACACACTGTATAGAATTACATATTCGAGGTTATATTTTTTTTTGGAAACCACATTTTAACCACAGTTTTCAAAAAAAAATCAGCCTTGGAGCACTCTTACATTTGAATTTGTGTCAGAAAAAGAAGAAGAATCTTCTGTTAGAAACAGAAAGGCCCTTCCCTTGGAAATAAGCCTTGTAAGAACACAGTCCAGGCAGAATCCCAGGCTCAGATTTAAGATTCCCTAGATGGGTTTGGTTTTCTTCCTGTCTTTCACATACATTGCCGGGAGGAGGTGTAATACCAAGGTCTCGAAAAGTCCGTGAAAACACCCGAGACAGAAATTCTAATTAATCACACTCAGAGACCTGCAGGCTCAACTTCATTGTTTTGAACAAGTTATTGCTGAGTGCGTGACTTGCCAAGTGACAGATTTGTTGTTCTTCAGGTATTCAGTCAAATTAGTATCTCAATTACAGGAAAAGGAAAACATATGAAATGTTGCTGTCAGCGTCGTGGTTTTCCATCTGGTCTCAGTTCTGAGTCAGCCGGGGCACCCGCGTCATCTGTCCCTCTGTGGGGGGCTGCGTCTTCCTGGAGGGCCAAGTGCAGGTGAAGATTTGGGGGCAGCCTTAGATCTGCACACACACGGCCCTGCACATAGCATGGGATGCAGTTCCCACCTGTTTCCTGGGGAGCCTCATGCCTGGAGGCTGCCCACGAGGGTCCAGGGGCCCCAAGAAGCAACAGCTTTGCCTCCCCACTTATTACTCTCCTGTGGGTTGCAGAGTCTCTTTCTCCTCGCCCATTTCAGAACAAATGCTTTTTTTGTTTCAGGGCATTTGCACGTGAAAGGCAAAGAAGAAAAAATGTCCAAATCGTTAAAAAACTACATTACTATTAAGGTAATGTGCTTTTTGCATGTTGGGGGAGTTGCTGACAGCTTGCAGAACCTGTCCCCAAGGCTTCTGCGTCGTGTGAGGACCTCACAGTAGCCCCCTGCATTCTCTCAGGGTCTCCTGGTTCTCCTTCTAAGTGTCTGCCCCCCCCCCCAGCTGTTTCCTGGGCCAGCTTTCCAGGTGGTTTCTCTTTCTCTTTCTGCTTTACGACATTTGCACCTTCTTCGTCCCTTTTCCCTTTGTGACGGCTTCTCTCTCAAATTCCTGCCAAATTCCTTCCCTCTCCGCACCAGCCTCCTCCTTGGTGTGGTTTTGGGTTGGTTTATTTGGCTTTTGCAGCTTGTCTTCAGTGGGCCCAGAGCTGCCTGGATTCTTAACCAGCCTGAGAAACGTCATCTTGCTGCGATGGTTTCCCTGGGGAATGTATATTTCTGTATGAATGGAAAACAAGCACTAACACAACACTTTTTAAAGTTTGATTGATATCTTCCTTATCTTTGGGCCTATCTTTAAAGACAAATTTAATTTTAATTGCAAAATAGATTGATGGGTACAGTTTCTAGACCTAAATAGCAAACCACTGAAAGCTGTTCCCATCCGATCTACCATAAACCAAAAGAAGGCTATTCCTCTCACAAAGCAGTTTTTACATACTTTTCTTAAAGAGAATTTCTCAATTTTATGCTAGAAAAATTTCCAAACATACACAAAAGTTAAAAGAAACGTTAATTTACCACTACACAGATTCAATAGTTGTTATTATTTTGCTTTATTTGCTGTGTAGTAGAGAAAAGATATCTTTTTCCTCTACCCATTATACATTCTCTGGCTGGAGCCCTGTAAGTTAAACTAGCCAAAGACAGATGAGCAGGAGAGATAGAAATTTATTCATGTGTGCACATGTGTACGTGGGGTGTGCAGCAGTGAGTAACTCTGGCTGATTTGGGTGTACTTCACTTGAGTGCACTTCGCAGATATTGTGGAGTTTTTACAAATCGAACCTTTGCATTAACCCTGCATCAAGCAAGTCTGTAGATGTATTTTTCCAACAGAATGTGCTCACTTTGTCTCTGTCACATTTGGATAATTCTTGCAATATTTCAAACCTTTTCATTGTTGTATCTGTCATGGCGATCTGTGAGCAGCGATCTTTGATGTTACTATCGTAATTGTCTTGTGGAACCATGAACCATGCCCATAAAAGGCGGTGAATTTAATGTATGCGTTCTCACTGCTGCACCAACTGGCCCTTCCCCGGTCTCCGTCCCTCCCCTTGGGCCTCCCTATTCCCTGAGACACAACAGTATTGAAATTAGGCCAGTTAATAACCCTGCAAATGGCCTCTAAGTGTTCAAGTAAAAGAAAGAGCAAGTGTCTCTCACTTTAAATCAAAAGCTAGAAATGATTAAGCTTAGTGAGGAAGGCATGTTGAAAGCCAAGATAGTTCGACAGCTAGCCCCTTGCACCAAACAGTTAGCCAACTTGTGAAAGCACAGAAAAGTCTTTGAAGGAGATAAAAAGTGCTACTCCAGTGAACACATGAATGATTGGAAAACCTTATTGCTGATATGGAGAAAATTTGAGTGGTCTGGTAGAAGATCAAACTAGCCACAACATTCCCTAAAGTCAAAGCCTAATCCAAAGCAAGGACCTTAACTTTCTTCAATACTATGAAGACAGAGAGAAGTGAGGAAGCTGCAGAAGAAAAGTTGGAAGCCAGCAGAGGTTGGTTCGTGAGGTTTAAGGGAAGAAGCTGTCTCCGTAACATAAAAGCACAAGGTAAAACAGCAAGTGCTGATGGAGAAGCTGCAGCAAGTGATCTGGAAGGTCATTGATGAAGGTGGCTACACTAAGCAACCGATCTTCAAAGAAGAGGAACTAACCTTCTATTGGATGAAGATGCCATATAGGAATTTTATAGCAAGAGAGGAAAAGTCAGTGCCTGGCTTCAAAGGACGGGCTGACTCTTTTGTTAGGAGCTAATGCAGCTGGCGAGGTTAAGTTGAAGCAGCGCTCATTTACCTTTCCAAAAATCCTAGCTGCAGGGAGTTAGCTACTCTCCCAGCAAAAAATCAGGTCCCTTAGGTAGGATCGCAAAGGATAAGAAAATAATAGAAAATGGAAAATGATAGAAATAAAAGAATGCACAGAGACGAAGGTATAGTTTTATAGATTTATAAAGATAAAAAGCAAAGCAAGGGTACTCAGGGGTCCTTACTAATATCTCCTTGAATTGTAAGGCCACGCGTGAAGTTTTACACGGGTATTTATAGGTACAGTGATCAGTTGCCAGGGGTAACAGATTTACATAATAACAGATAGTCCGTTTTAGGTTAAAAGACTTTCAAAAGTCTTCTATGGATCCCTTAATTAACTCTGGTTAGAAAATCTTTCAGGGATACACTTCTAAGTTCTAAGACAAAGCTATCACTTAACAACATTTTTTGATCAGCTTTTATCCTGTGGTTCCATGCAGACCTTGCTTTGTCCTTCAAAGCAGGTGAGAACCACGGGGTTGAGACCTCAGCATCACCTTGGAAAGCAGCTGCTGCTGACCTTTGAGATGCCCTCCTGAAGTGGAGCAGCTTCTGATATGCATACTAACATGTCCACATATTCTTTCAGGGCAGAACCCTGCAAAACTCCTGAAACCATTTCTGTCTCTAATACAGTAATATTAATTTATGGAGCGACATACATGTACATGTATACACAATATATGTATATTGTATGCATACGTATGCATGTGTATACATAATATAGACATATACACAATATATATATAGATATATACACACAAAAGGGGCTCCTAGAAGTAAGAATGTGGGATTTGGATTAAATTCTAGGAAGAATGTTTGATTTGGATAATGAGAAACATTAGGATCACTATAGAAATAGCTTATATTTAATTCTTAAGTGCCCAACTGCTGGGATTATCTTTCTAGTGCTTTTTTTTTTTTCTAGTGCTTTTTGACATGATCATCTTTCCCTTTGATCCTCAATTTCACATATAATTAGATAACTTGTAAAACTATCTTTCTAAATCCCATAGAGGGTAGAGGTAAGATGAGCTCTTGTAAAAACCAAGTAAAACTGAGGAAAGTCGGACGAACAAAAAGCGAAAACATTTTCTGACAATTTATTCCACAAGCTTTATCATTTCAAATTTCTTACAGATGAGGCCAGTTTTAATTTTAAGAGGAGAGCAAAGTACTTTGTGTTTGTATGCATAGTCACTCTAATACAGGGAAGAGGTTCTATAGCTCAGGCAAGGTCTGCATGGCAGAAACCGCACCTGAATTCAACGGTCTCTTGAGTTGCAGGTCTGGGAGGGCTGTGTTTTTGGACGCGAAGCCTGAAGTGGCAGCATGAAGTTAGCAAGCACAGAAGTGGACAAGATTTGGAGCTGAGAATAAAACCAGGGCCATGGGTGGCATGGTGCAGCGGCACTCACCCTTGAAGCCTACTCTTGACATTGGCCAACTTTTCCTTTCTAGCCCATAATAATGATAACATCCATAGTTACTATTTATTGAGCTCTTTCAAACTATACTAAATGTTTTACACATATCATCTCATTATCTTCACATCATCCCTAGAGAGGCAAGGCATTAGAATAATTAAACCATTTAATCTTCCTAAAAACGCTGCGAGGTAGGTACTATTCTTATCCTCATTTTACAAACGAGGAAACTAAGGCACAAAGAAATTTAGTAATTTGCTTAAGGAAACGTGGCTAACAAGCAGCAGAGCTGGCTCACAGCCATTATTCTTTGCCTCTGATACCTGCATGGAATGCTGTTGAATAGTGCTGACTTAAAACCTTGTAGCTACACTATACTGATAAGTTATGGTGCAAAATGGGGCTCTAAGAGAGGGACCAGAGGCAACACATGTACTCGCTCAAGAGCCATGTGACGTGGCTTTGCTTCTGATCCATGAAAGCGAATGGAAAATGACTACTAAATAAGAGACCCCTAAACAAAAACAAAACCAAACAAACAGAAAAACAAAAACAAAAACAAAATCCTGGCTGCATTTGGGCATAAAAAACAAACAAATAAACAAAAGAGACCCACCACAGGAGTGAGCTCAAAACCATGACGCAGAAGCAAAATCTCTTGCCTGAGAGAGCTGGTACTGCTGCAATGAAAGAAATGAGATGACAATCTGACAAGGAAGTGATATTTGAAAATCTCAAAGCATGATGGAGGGTGGAAAAAGCCCTGCGGACATCTTTAGGGCTAGTGAATCATTTCTTCTCATTCTCTTTCTTGGAATTTGGGTAGGTCGGTCAGACATCCATGCAGGGAGTCAGCCCACAGCGTTCGCTGAGTACCTTTTTCATGAAGTACTCTTTCTAAGGCCATCAAGTCCCTAGTTGTGAATGTGTTTAATGTTTGCAAGATTGGGTTCTTAAGAAGAAACGTGTTCTGCAAATTCCACGCGCTGTCAAATAACAGGAAAAGTGATTTGAAGAATGACAAAATCGCCACTCCCAAATTCCACACTAGAGTTTTAAGAGTAATTAGATCTGTAGTACTAAAGAATTCAAGTCATTTAAGAGCGACTGCTGTTCTGTGACCAGTCTTACACAGTTGGTCCCAACCTCCAGGGACTATTTCTGAGTCATAATACAAAAGTGGTGCCTCTCCCTTGTGTTTGTGAATCCATGTGGTTCTACCCAGGGCTGCTATCCCTCCCTAACTTCTGACACATCCAGGCAGGCAAGTGAGCATATATATTTACACAAGCTACAAGGCTGTGCAAACAAACTCTTAACTGGTTAAAGGGCATTTTTTAAATGGTTTTTATTTCTTATAATTTTTAATGATCTTTATACATCTAAAATCCGTTCTATATTCTGTAGAAGTCCTTATCCTTATTCTCCATAAGTACTTTCCACCAGTGTTTTTCCTCCGTGCAACACCAAGCTCTCTCAATTAACTCCTACATCCTTTTTATTACTAAGGGTATAGGTTTTCAAATAATAAATGTAAATTTTTCCTAGTGTCCATAAGCTGCCAGTTAGCTAAGAATTTCTATTATTTTCATTAAGGCGTTAAAAATGGGTTCTCTTTTGAAATGCACTTTGTGAGTATACTATTCTTTTACTTCCATGGGTTCCACCTTAGATATGATTTGTTTCAAAACTTTTGAGGCCACATCAGCTTTTCTACTTAGGGTTTTGCAGAGGTCAGATAAAAATGGACTCAACCATTGGCTAGGAATTGAATTTCAGTAAGGGAGAAAAAGATGCTTATTATTTAGTAAGTCAACAAAAAATGTGTTCTGGTTTCTCACTATATCCTTTAAAAATGCAGTGTTAACTTGAAAACAAATAAATATACCAGAAAATGCTAAACATTAAAAGCCAGTACTCCTTTTTTAGTATGCTGTTTTTTTATGATAGTTAATAGTTAATTTTGACTTCTTATAAAGGTTTGAAACACCAGGGAGGAAAAGAAAACTGAGTTATTGTCAATAATCCACTCCAAATAATTGACTCGATTACATTTCTATATAACTGAAGGTCACTAGTTTTCTATTTCTTTCGTTCTTATTTTTCAAATAATGGATGATTAGTGTTGACCTTCAGCTTGTCGTGTTCTCCATGTCAGAGCCAAGATCAACTCATAGGTATTTATTTATTTAGCTAACTTCACCATTAAGGCTGCCAAAGAGGATCCAGGATGGAAATAATTTAAGATTGCAGGTGCGTAAAAAGGGTAAAATTAAACATTGTACAGAAATGACCTCATGTGTTTTCGCAGCATCCACGTAAATAGATAAAAGGATTATATTATTCCCACCGTATAGATAAGGATACTGAAGGAATAAGGAAACAAGTATATTCAACATTTATTGAGCATCTATAGCAGGAGAGGTGCAGTTTGGAATATACCTATGCTATGGTTTGAGTGTGCCCTCCAGAATTTATGTGTTGTTAATTTGGTCCCTGCTGTGGTGGTATTGAGGGTGGGACCTTTGAGAGGTGATTAGGTCATTAAGAGGCCACTCTCTCAGGTCTGGGTGGATTCTTACTAGAGTAAGTTCTCACTCGGGATTGGATTATTTATCTCGAGAGTGGGTTGTTATGAGGCAAGGTGGCCCCTTGTATTTCTCCTCTTTCACATGTGCCTGCTTCTCTACCGTGCTATGACAGAGCATGAGGCCATCACCAGAGCTGACCAGATACTGGTGCCATGCTCTCGAACATTCCAGCCTCCAAAACTATAAGAAATAAACTTCTTTTCTTTATGAATTACTCAGTCTTGGGTATTTAGTTATAGCAACAGAAAACAAAGACAATCTAAAAATAAGCTAAAGTCAATATCCATCAAGTGGTCAAAATCTAGTGGACAAACAGATAGTGAAAAATGCAATAATAAAGACACAGAATGCAATGGAGGAATAGCGGAGAAGGTGACTTCTGTTAATTGGAAGATTTTGTGGAGATGGAATCTGAACCAAGCCTTAATAGGTAGTGAGTATTCTACAAAGATGGTGAGGTAGCAGAAGAAACAGTATGAGCAAAGGCACAGAAAGGATATAGGATGAGAATTTATTTAGTTCTTGCATAGGATTTGAGGGCGACGCAGAATAGAAGAAAGAGAGGAAGTGTTCAGATCTGGCGTTTGCAGATGTCTTTGATGCCAATTCTGATAGTCATGCAGAGGAAGGAGTAGGGTAGAGGGAAATCACCCTAGAAGGCCATTGCAATGGTTCAGGAAAGAGGTCCTGAAGGCTTGACCTGAGCAGAAGTAGGAGTAGAAAGAAAAGTAATGATTTTAAAGAGAACAGAGTTGGAATCTATATATTAATAACTTGGCAACTGATTGGACACAGACCATGAATAAAAAAGATGAGGTGAAGATAATTCTGATGCCTTAATTTGAATCAGAGAACAGAGTACACTTGGGCCAGACATATGTAAATTTTTACTAGGGAGGAGGTCAAAATGTGGGTCTAATGATCAGGACAGGTAGTGATTTAGAAATCAACTATATGATATGACGGTTGAATGCATGTGAGTATTCAACCATGATATGATGGTTGAAAATCCATATGAGTAGAAGAAATCACCAAGAATAATTAGAGTACAAGAGAGAAAAAGGAAAAAAAGAAAACCTCAAGGGAACACCTCCATTTTAATAGAGTGGAAAGGAGGAGTGAAAGAAGAGGGGTTATGGATGCTGCCGGAATGGTCAGTCAGAGGGGTAAGAGGATAACAGGATAAGAGGTAACGTGATAGAAGTCATGCAAGAAAAGTTACCAGAAAGAGAGCTGAATGCTGCTGAGGGTGTAAGTAAGCGATTTATTGTGGCCATAGAGGTTACATCCAAGCTCCTAACCTCTGTACCTTCCTACTGAATTATCACACAAGAAAAACAATGTGATTTTTCAAGAGAAATCTACTTGTCATTTTGCCAGTGGACTGGGACTCAGTCGTCGAAACTCATTGCAAATTCTGAACTCCTTCATGAAACTTTCTTTGCAGCCTACAGAGCTATCCTTATATTGAGCTTCTAAGATAACTATAATTAATAGGCCTCACATGCTCTCCTTCATCCTTGTAGTACAGCGCAGTGGTGAAATGCAAGGGCTTCCTCAGACGCTGGTTGGAATCTAATCCAGCGGTGTGCTGAGGGCTTGCTAACCGTCTCTAAGCCTTGGTTTCCTCGTCTGCAAAAGGGGGCTGGTGCTACTTGCTTATGAGAGTTGATAACCCTCAGCACGATGCCATCAAAAGGCTCAGTTCATTTTGCTGTTAGTGTGTTTTGTAATTTCCCTGAGGGCAGAGGACTACTTCAGCCCTATTCCCTAAAGCAGGCAGCACCGACTTGGGGACAGTGCGCCTCAGTCAGCCAGCGCTCGGGGAAAAGTCATTCCCAGGAAGAGGGATAAATCGCTGGCAGGTTTCCCGGGACTCGGCAGCCCACCGAGGGAGGGTTGGCTGCCGGGCACCGGGGGAGCGGGAGCCCGGCAACAGCCCGTGACCCTCGGAGGACCACACGTCCCAGGGTGCAGCGCGCCTGCCCGGGGCAGAAATTTAGCGAGGAGGTTCCGCGTTGGCTTGCGGGAGCGCCGGGGAGGAAGCAGTGCACGCTGGGACCGGTAGTCCTCAGGTGGCCACTCCGCGGATCGGAGGAGGGTCGAAGGGAGAGACCCCTCCCCAGTCCCGCCTTTTGTCCACGTCTCACTTCTCCTGGCCAATGCCCTCTCCTGTCGCCGGAGCCAGCCCCTCTCCGATGTGACCCCCATTGGTCCTGAGGCTCAAGAACTGCTGCCCTACCCGGAAGTAGCGTTGGGGAGGCGGTTTCCTAGACTACGACACCGGAAAGCTGGGGGAGGTGCTCCTAACCTTTGAGGGCGGAGGGCGGTGGCAGCGCTGGCGCTGGGGACCGGCTCGGTGGCTTCGGGAAATAGTTTGGCGCCGGCGGCTGCCCGCGTTACTCCACATCCCGCCCTCGGCACGGCTTGCAGCCCCCTTGCCACCGGCGTCCGGCAATGTGGCCCACCGACCGGGCGTAGCAGCTGCGCGTGCGCGGAACCGGGGGGCCATGAGCGAAGCCGGCGGCTGCCGGGGCTGTGGGTCCCCGGTCCCCCAGCGAACGCCATGGAGTCTGGTGGCGGCGACGACCGCACTCTGCCTGGTGTCGGCCACGTCCGTGTGGACGGCGGGGGCCGAGCCCATGAGTAGGGAGGAGAAACAGAAGCTTGGGTAAGGGTGCTTGGCAGCCTGGGGTGGGTTTCCCGGTGAGGCTGACCACGGTCGAGGTGGCTGTCATTGCGACCGGGGCGCGCAGTGGCCTCTCTTGTCGCGGCTATTGCCGCGCGATAACCCTGGAAGGGTGGACAGGATCTGGGAAGGTGGGGGCCGCCGTTCGCGACATGACCCCGAGGGCCTGTCGGGTTGTCGCCTGGGCGGTCGGTGTCAGGTGCGGGGCCCTGAGGCCAGCCGCGATGTGTCAAGGCGGCTGCCATGTCCGTGGCCCGCGAAGGGGGCTACAGCCCGTGTCGCTGCGCGCAAGAGTCCTGTGGTTGCCTTTCGATGGAGGGATGTTTAGGTTTCTCGCACAAGTGAGCTCTCAGCTGGGAAAATGTTGCCAATCTCACAGTAGTTAAAGAAATGATGTTTACACCTGTTACGGAGAAGGGGGCGTTCATTGGAACTTAAACTTCACACATTTTACTGTTTCCTTGCAGTGTTTTCTTGCACTGCATTTTCATAATAGAACAGAATAATAATTGGGGTTATTCAAATCCCCAGTGAAGTATACTTACTCACTTTATTTACAACGTTTAATTCAGTGAATAATACTAATATACTCGAGGTCCCACAAGTGAATAAGAAAAAAGCCAAGAACCAGTAGAAAATGGGCACAGGACATGAGAAGTTAAGTCAGAAGAGGAAATGCAAATTGTAGATAAACATGAAAAGTTACTCAACCTCATAAATGTGACAGATGCAGATTAAAGCAGCCCACCAGATTAGTAAATACAATGCACGGTAATACGGTACTGGGTAGTTAAGGTGTGAAAAAAAACTTGGTAGGACTATGAATTGCTGTAACTTACTGGCAGTATGTCCTAAAATTGAGATTGTGCATACTTCTTTGATTCATCAGTTTCATGTCTGGGAATCTACCTCACAGAAATAAAAACACTATTTATGTAGAGATAGGTGTACAAGGATGTGCATTTTGAAAGAACTATTCCTTTGAGGCAGGTGGTTGAATATAGTGCTTCTGTATTATGGAATAATATTCAGACAAGAAGGAGGAGGTATGTCATTGGAAGGCTATCCAGAATATATTCCTAAAACAAAGAAAAAAAAAAACCCAGCAAGTTATAGAATAACATATATAGTACTATCCCATATTTTTTTTTAAATGAAAAAAATTTTCTAAGCTTGGAAAAAAGTGGAAAGATGATTGTTGCATGGGGTTAGAATGGAGGGGCAGCAGAACCATCCTTTAAACCATAATTACTTTATATATTAATACTGTTCAAATCATTGTAACAGTTTTATATTTCTAAATAAAATAGCAATAAAGTACATTTAATGGAAAAAAGTTGAAGTATCAACTATCAAAACAAAATTACCAGTAAACTCTAATAAGTATCTTAAA
>CAUYSK010121128.1:0-17015 GCA_963575035.1 Avahi laniger | reverse complement strand
GTAAGTCATTAACTTTGTTATGCCATGTGGCAATACGATGCCTTGGATTTAGAATCCAGAGCTTGTCAAAATGTTGGCTTTGTCCCCATAGTGATTGTGAAACTCTGAGCATGTTATTTCACATCTCTCTGAAATGTGTATATTCTCCCCTGTTAATAATCACTTTGGATTAGATAATATCTAAAATATCTTCCATCTTGAATATTCCATGTGGTAGTTACTACCATATGAGGCTATTTAAACTTACAGTTAAATTAATTGAAATTAAACACTCAATTCCTCCATTGCACTAGCCACATTTCAGGTGTTCGGTAGTCACACGTGGCTAGTGGCTACTCTACTGGACAGCACAGATAAAGAAATTTCCACCATCACAAAAAATTCCTTTGGACAATGCTGCCCTAAAATACCACCACAATATATTCCAATCTTTTTAGGTTGCAATACACACACACACACACACACACATGCATGCAAATAAAATATACATTAGAGCTAACAGTACTAAATCAGTCAAATCATCGAAGCTCAGTATGAAGAAAGCCTCAATTTCATAATCACAATGACCTTATGAAACTTGCATTATGATCATACCATTTATAGATAAGGAATCTTAGTTCTTCAAGTGGTAAGACCCTTGTTCCTGCCATATGATTAGGAAGTGGTCAAGTAAAGATCCAAACGCTTCTTTAAGTCCCCACCCTTGGGCACTATTCCCTACAGTCTTCTAATGTGTTTGGTTGCCAATGGCCAGTACAAAGCAATGGTCTTGTAAATTCTACCATAACAGATTCTCAGGGGCTGGAACTCAAGCCTTCAGAGGCAGAGGCTCACCTTGTTCCCCTCTCGGTTCCCAGGGCAGTGTGTCAGAAATTAAGGGAACCTTGCTTGGAAATGCTTCCTCCTCTCTAGCTTTCCGGTCAGTTATGCTTGTCTTAAGCTAGTATTTTGACCACTTTGTGTATCTCCCTCCCCTAATCTTCATGCATATTTAACAAAATTCCAATAATATTCTGCTTTCAACCTATGTGTCTTTGTTAAAGTTTATGTAAGGGCATGTGTTTGTGTGTGAAAGAAAGCTGCCTCCCATTTAGGACTGCAGGTTCAGAAAAATTCCTCGACACAGGCAAGTTGAGAACTGAATTTTGTTTTGGAAGGAAAAGGGGGAATCCCACGTCAGAGTTATGAAACCCAACTAACTGAAGTTCAACTGGCTTTAAATATTTTCAAGATGAAATGGTATGGTGCGCTTTGAGGGACAATAACGCTGCTTAAAAACAACTTGGCTTGCAATCAGAAGACCTGGGTTTTGGTGCTACCACTGCCATGTACAGCTGGTGGGACTTCAGGCAGACAATTAACTGGTGAATCTCATTCTCATCTGAAGATGACAACCATGACAGTATCAGCCTTATCTACCATAGTGGATACTATAGTGTATGGCCCAGATTCCCCGTCAAGACCAAGGTCATTATTTTCTCAGGTACAGGAAATGTTGCCTGCTGACAGCTCACAGCTGAGTCTGTCTCCAGGCATTGCCCTCAGCCTACAGGGGGCAGCTTCCCCAAGTATACACACCCTTCCCAAGAGTAGCCCATATCTAACGACTAGTGTATGTAGTATGCAAAGATCCAGTCTCCTCACCTCAGCTTGGAACATCTCTGAAGGGCCCTCCCAGCTCCTGAGAGCCCCATGAGATCAGCTGAAACCACTGTTGTAACCATATTGTAGCTCAATTCCTCACTTTGCCAATTCCACTTTTCTCCCTCCTTCCCAGCGTCCTCAAGAGCCCTCGCCAGTAAATCACGTGTAAGCAAATCTCCATCTCAGAGTCACCTGGAAATCACCTAGATCCAGGCTATAAGCAAAAGTTTTATTTCCTCATGCCTGTATCACAGACATCAAGACAAATGTGCTATTAAAACATTTTTCATTTGTTTTTATACCAAAGCATTTTGCTCTGAACTATTCAAACTAGGAGAAAACTTTGAAAGGTTTAAATTCTTATGTGCCAATGAGATAACTGTACATTGGATGCAACAATTGGAATATTTAGTATCTTGGCCATTTTAATGGCACCCAAGGCTGGCGTTAACATAACCTATATTAGAATTTTAACATAAAACCATCAGAAAAGCTTTTCATTACTATTACTCAAGATACCTCATGCAATAACACTTAGCACCACATAGTCTTCACTTCCTGATGTGTCTTCCCCCCACCCACCATCAAAAGGATCGTTCTTTCCTTGCTGCTTCAGTAAAAGTCAGGCATAGTTATTTGCATATATATTTTCCTTCCCCACCGGATTGTGATACTCATGTAAAGCAGAGACTATATATTATTCATATTCTAAGTATATTACTTTTACTTAGTTGTCTACAAATGTTGGCCAAATGTCAATTTGGGTAGTTATAATTGTTAGAGTTTGTATATATTTATAGAGCCAATTTTCCTCTATTTTCTCTGAAGAGACAACATCTGTAAACTGGGACCTGAGAGATTTAAATGCTTTATAAACACATGATTTTATAATTGTCTTATTAAATATTAAAAATGGCTACCAAGACCCATACATAATGGCCAATTGATCCTCGACAAGACTGCCAAGACCATTCAATAGGGAAAGAATAGTCTCTTCAAGAAGTATTGCTGGGACAACTGACAAAAAAAAAAAAAAAAAAAAAGTTGGACCCCTACCTCATACCATATACAAAGCTGAACTCAAAATGGATTAATGACCTAAATATAAGAGCTAAAATCATAAAACTCTAAGAAGAAGGCATACAGTTAAATCTTCATGGCCTTGTTTCGACAACTGATTCTTAGATATGACACCAAGAACACAAGCAACAAAAGATAGAATAGATTTCATCAAAATTAAAAACTTTTGTGCATCATGGGACATTATCATGAAAGTAAAAAGAAAATCTACAGAATGGGAGAAAACATTTTATATCATCTATCTGATAAGGATCGAGTATCCAGAATATATAAAAATTACAACTGAATAACAAAAAGCCAAACCATTAAAAAATGGGCAAAGGACTTGAATAGATATTTCCCAAAGAAGATCTACAAATGGGTCAACAAGTACATGAAAATATGCTCAACATATTTGTTGTTAAGAGTAATGTAAATCAAAGCCACAATGAGATACTACTTCATACCTGTGAAGATGGTTATAATCAAAAACAAACAAAAAAACCCATAAGTGTTGTTGGAGATGTGGAAAAATGGGCACTCTTGTGCAATGTTGGTGGGAATGTATTAATAAAATTATTCAGCTGCTTTGAAAAATAGTTTTTGGTTTCTAAAATGTTAAACATAAAATTAGCATATGACTCCGAAATTCTACTCCTAGGTACGTATATACCCAAGAGAACTGAAAACAGGCACTCAAACCAGTACATGTACACACATGTTCATAGCAGCACCATATACGGCAGGCAAGAGGTGGAAACAACCCAAATGTCCATCAGTGGCTGACTGAATAAACAAATTATGATCTATGCACACAATGGAATATTATTCAGCCATAAAAAATAATGAAGTATTGATACATGCTACAACATGGATGAACCTCTAAAACATGTTAAATGAAAGACGCTAGAGACAAAAGGTCACATATTGTATGATTCTATACAGTGCGTGTGTGTGTGTGTATGTCTTTCTTTCTCTCTCTCTCTCTCTCTATATATATATAGACACACACAAACACTAATCATTCAGAATAGATAAATCCATAGAGATAAAACACAACTGAGGGTTGCCAGGGGCTGACAGGAGTACAAAATGAAGAATAATTGCTTAATGCATTTTACTTTGGTGTGATAGAAATATTTTGGAACTAGATAAAGGTGTACAACCTTGTGAATATAATAAATGCTACTAAATGGCTCTCTTTAAAATGATTAATTTTATGTTATATAAATTTAACCTCAGTATCAGTATTAAATTTTTTTAAATGGCTATTAAGGGAGGTTTTGAAATGTCTCATGTTGGCCCTCTAGACTTCACAGGATTGTCTGACATTTTGTTAATCTAAACTCAAAGGAATAAATCATTGACCGTTCCAGGTTCTTTTTAAGTTGGCAGATAGCAACCATCAGTATTATTCACCAGTATCTTCTCCTCTATTTTGGGGTATGTGAAGGATGACGCTCCCCTGGTGTTCCCTTGACTTAAAAAGAGCCGTGGGACTAGTTCTGGCCAATAAGATGTGAGCAGAAGTTACGTGTGGGATCTTGAGTGGTAGGAGTCTGTCCATGTTCTCTTCCTCTGCCGTGGTAACAGGGAAAATCAAGCCTGGGTTGATATGGAGGTGTCACAACACTGAAACCGCCTGGAATGCTGAGCTCCCAGTGTAAGACAGCTGCCCTGTAGAGTAGCCTGAGCCGGCAATGAACTTTAAAAATGCAAGAAACATACTTCTGCTGTGTCGAACCACTGAAATATTGCAGTGCTTTGCTTATTAACTCCACATAGCCTAGCCCCTCCTTGCGAATACAAAGTGTGCCATGGAAAGAGAAGGTTTGTGTTTTCTAAGATTGCTGAAGTTAGAATGTGACTCTCATTTAACAGCCTGGCTAAAAAGACATAAAACATGCTGGTACATGGTGAGCTCTCAATAAATGTTAAACATGTTATTTGTGGTGGTTGAGAACAATAACAGACAAGAGAACGTAGTAAAGGAGAAGACGTCCCGTAGAGAATCTTTCCTAGAACAGTCCATAAACGTCTGTGCCATTCAGGAGAACCCGCTGCAAAGTGACGGCACGTTTCCCCTCTTTGCTTCCTCACCAGTGGGGTTGGAGTACGGCATCACAGGCTGTTCCTGCTCAGGACATCTCTCGCAGAAATTGCGTGGTTGCACAAAACCACGAAGAAATATCTAGGCCAGGTGAGTATCATCTCTTTTTAAATATAGCCCTTGATTCATTTCTTATCTCTTTGGGAATAGTGAAAAGTCACATGGGAGAGATGATGAGATACCTGTCTCTACAGGATCTAGAGATTTCCTTGGCCTAAGGCAAAATCTTACTTCTGGTCGTCACTCTTGGGAAATACCATGAACTCCTTCAGGCCTAAAGAAATTGCTATTGAATCTTGTGAATTTATCTGGAGGATCCAGGAAGTGAAGTATATTAAATTATCTAAGAATTTAGACTGTGGAGTCAGATGACCTGGGTTCAAAGACTAGTTCATCTATTGACTAGAAGTACGATCTCAGGAAAATCAATTCACCACTTAATACCTCTGTTTTGCCATCTATGAAGTGGGAATAATTAAGCTTACTAGGGTTGCTGTGAAGATTAAATGTGTATGTGTGTCAAGTAGTCAGAATAGGCCCTGGCACACAGTATTTCCTACGAAAGACTTTGCTGTTTTAAGGAGCTATTCAAACACCACCCCCTCCCCGCAAACCTGAAGGCTGTGGTGGTGAGAACAGGCTTGGAAGTAATATCTGAGTTTGGATCCTGCGGCTGCATAACTTTGGCTGATCAAACTCTCTGAGTTTTAATTCTTTCTCTGTCAAGTGCACAATATTTTGGGGAGGAATTGAGCAAAATAAAGTACATAAATAGTTTAGCACAGTAAGTGTTCAACTCATAATAATTCCTTCCCTTGAAAACCCATCCTCTTAAACCATGAGCATAGTCACAGAGGCAATACATCAGTTAGCTTTCTGTTATAATCAAACCCTTCCTGACACTGCATTTAGCAAATGTAAGATGTTATTAGCTCACACAACTGAAAAGCCCAATGGTGGAGCTAACTTTAGATACAGCCAGAGATATGTATCTAACGAGAGTAAAGAAGGTTCTTTCTGCCTTCCCACTGGCTGTCTCTGCTCTCTTTTTTACTGATTTCGTCCTTTGTGTCATGCTCAGAAGTCCAGGTATACTAGTTTCAAAACACACATAAAGTAAAAATTTGTTCCCATGAGATCCAGCAAAAATCCCAGAACTCATTCTCATTGGATGAACATGATCACATGCCCACCTTTGAACCAATCACTGTGACCTGAAGAAATATATATGCTAATCAGATTGAGCAAAGTGGAGTGGTGTTTTTCAGCTCCAACCCAAACATGGAATCAGAGAATTCAAAAGAGGGAATTTTCCAAAAAAAATGGAAGTACTATGCTGTTATTTGAACAAGGGAAAATGGAAGCTGAGCAGGCTGATAGAGCTGATTTCCACTAAAAAGGTATTAGTGGAGTAAAGAAAAAAAGATAAAAGGAGATACCTGGCCAAAGATTCAGAAAAGCCTGGACACTAGAAGTCACAACTAGATTTCTACATCCTGAAACTTACGGTGGGACTTTCACTTGGAACTGAGTGTTCACTGGCAGGGAATGGATATTCTACTGCTGTATTCAGTGTCCCTTTCCTGTAGCCTATTTATGGCAGCTAACAGGAGTTAGGTGGAGAGTTTGTGGTCACAGGAAGCAGTCCTGTCCACTGGATTTTATGGGAATTAAGCCTGTGATCCAAATGTTAGTAATAGCGGACTGGAACTTGGGATGGCTGGTTGTTGCAGAGCCAAAATAAAAGCAAATTTATCAGCATGTATTTTTCCACGAGTAACAGAAAACCCAGATTCAAATGGCTTAAATAAAAAGAAAATTTAATCATTTCTTTAGCTAGAAATGCAGAGATAGGACAGATTCCAGGAAAGGTGCAAGGGCTCAGATTTTTTAAAAAATATATATTTGTTTTTCCACACTCAATAGCTGCTATAGCTTAAGGCTGGTGGCCTGCAAGTGGCTTCATGCTCCCTCACTCAGGTCAAGCACGAGAGAGAAAAACCTCTTTCCAAGGTATCAAGCATAAGTTTTCCTTTTAGTCTGTGTGAGTTAAGGCAGGTCATGCAATATTAGAGACATACTTACACATACACAGAAATTGTCATTTATCTGAAATTCAACTTAACTGGGCATCCTGTATTTTATCTGACAACTCTAGTCCTGATTGATTGAGACTTATCTGAAATGCCCTCTAGAGGGAGGCAGGGAGGACACAGGAACAAAATCAGGCTGCATGTCTGTCTCGTTTTTAGAAAAGATGATGATGAACTGAACGCTAAAAATGCAAACAGTGTCTGCTACACTAAATGTCAATGGTGGAATCTAGAATGGCAATTTGAGGATGAGTTGTTTTATCCAATAGACAATCACAAGGCTTAAACCTTGGATTAGTTAAGTATTATAATTCAGTCCAATTGTACAAATATTTATTTAATTTTTTTAATCAATAAGATTAAATCACTGTCGAAGATTCTGGAGGGCCACTGAGTCCCTGCCTCCAAGGTGCTTCCGTATAATGGGGGAATTCAACAAGTACAGGGCATGAAGAACACCCTGGGCAAGCTACAGAGGGCCGCAGGGCTCCAGCGTAAGGCCTTCCTGGCAGAGCTGGCCTTGGAAACAGGCCTGAAAGGATATTGGATAAGAAGCAATGTGACAGAGAACTGAGAGATAAAGACTAGAAAAATGTTACAGGGCTAATTTTTCGCAGAGCAGTTGCAAGCCAAATTGGAAACATCCACAAGTTATCCAACAGAAAGTGTGGTAAAGAATATTTTCAAGCAGTGGCGTGGCACAATCAAAGCTGCATTTTGAGAAAAATCAATCTCACAGCAACGTGCAGGGTGAATGGGAGTGAGGAAGAGCCCATCGAAGGAAGGGAGGAATGGGCTAGAGCGACACTATTAGATCCAACACCCTCTTTTGGTAACCTAGATTTTGTAAAGCCTGGTTTACTATTTTGAAATGAAATTCACAGAAAATATAACCATCCTATAAACATCATTCCAGAAAAATAAGTATAAAACTCTAAATGTAACATAGAGAAAAAATAAAAGAGATTATTTTATAATAAAATGTATATGCTACTGTAAGTGTTATCAAACCACAGACCCAATACGGCTCTCCACCTGTTTTTATATGATTCATGAGAGAAACCCTAAATGTAACAGAAAGAAAAGATAAAAGAAATTATTTTATAATAAAATTTATATGCTACTATAAGTACTATCAAACCACAGACCCAATATGGCTCTCCATCTGTTTTTATATGATTCACGAGACAAAGTGGACTTTTTTTCATTTTTAAATGTCTATATTTTAAATGATTACATAAGCTTCTGGTTTGCAAAGCCCGAAGTATTTACTATCTGGCTACTTACAGAAAAAGACTGCTGATCCCCATCAGGAAGACCAATAGGACGTGTGGGATGCAATGCAAAGTGAAAATGAGGGTTCCTTGTTCAGAAATTATTAAGAACAATAGAGCAGTCAACCAAGAGCAGGACCCATGAAGCCAGCTCTGCCTGTGCTAGCATATAAACACTCAGATACGACTCCACTATCAACATAATAAAATAGTCCGATGTCTGTACTTGTGAATGCACCAACTGCAACTACACACTAACACAAACAGGTCTGTGAACGCTGTACAACTCTGTGTAGCAGCCCCAGTAAAAATGTGATTTGTTAGCGGCTCAAGTACCATGGTGGTGATTCCATTCTTGATATGATTTTCTAAAATGGCAAACAACTTTTGGGGGAATTTTCAAATAATGCAAAGTATGACCTTACTTCAATTTATATAAAAGTTGCATTTCTGGAATATGCATGGAATATTAAAACATAAAGAATCACATTTATAGGTGAGACAGAATTAGCTTGTAGGCTCAGACAGTTATTAGCAGGTTTTATATGAATGTTCAGTGAAATATTTCAAGGGTTGTGTGGGGCTCAGCGCCGTTGTTTGCAGTGAAACACTGGCCAACACATTGCAAATAGACAGCATCACTGGCCCCAACGTGTTCAACGCCAGTACTATCTCCAATGCCCCCCATACTGCAACACCCAGAATGCCCACGGCCATTTTCACACCACCCTGTAGGAAGTCATATTACCTGGTTTGAGAACTATTAGTCTAGAAGATCTAATAACAATTCAGTATTGGGAGGTGAGGATGAAATATTGTATTAATAGAAATGGAGTCTGAGGCTCTTGGCTATTGGTTGAAATGGGAAGAGTTAAGATGGAAAGGAAAAGTTAAAAGATGAAAAATGTAACATCTTACACTGGCACAACTCTTTTTAAAATGTATCAAATCAAAACTGCATACGTTATCTCACTTTCTCTTTGCAACATCCCTTTGAGAAGGTAGGACAATGCTAACATGTATCAGTACCTTAGATGAACGTAGAGTTAACGATTTCAGGAATTAGGTATAATTCAATCCATTTACATATTTTCGTTAAATAGATATTCATTACAAAGTTAATCATTAACACTCATTATATGTAAGACATGTAATTTGGGAACATAGAAAAGAACCGTCTGTGACCCAGAAAGAACAGGCAATGTGCCCAAGTTCTCCTAAGACATATGAATGGCTGAGCCAGGACTAGAATTCAGCTTTTATGAATTTTCTTCTTCTCATAGGGTATACAAATTGGCCCAGCACCTACTTTGGATAGACAAGCATTTCAATTCGCAACTTCGATGAACAAAGAGAACACCATCAAGAATGATGATCTGCAATTTTCTTCCAAGTCTTAAAAAAAAACATCCACTTGGCACCCTTCTCTGACTGAGAGAGAGAGAGTGGTTCACAGACAGTTGGCAAAAACTGCCAGTGACTCCCCATGAAGAGAATATTCATATCTGACTTAGGTAGAGCCCATGGAAAACACAGAGAAACGAGACTTTGGAGTGTTTTTAAAAATTATTATTGTTGAACCAGGCCCAGAACCCCACTATAGATCATATACGCCTGGAACTTGGCAAGACCCAAAATTAATGGTGCCGTCATTACACACATACATACATATATATACACATACATATATACACACATACATATATATACACATACATATATATATATGAAATTTCTTAAGCCATGCACCAGGAAGGAGGCTCATATAGGGTAACCCCCTCAGCCCACCCATAAATAATCCATGTTAATATCCTAAGAGAGGTCATGGGCTGAAGTAATGTGCTGACATCTGCCTGCTTCTGGCAGGATAGCACACGGATGGCCTCTAATTAGTGGTGGGTTGTCCCAGCAGAGGGAAGCTTGAGCAGGAATGGTTATTTGGACTACCCACCTCACGCCTGGCTCCTAGAACTCCTGGCATTTTTTCAAAAGTGCCACAGTGGTTACTGCCAATTGCTCTGATGTCACCAGATGGCAGCCTCTTCAACCACCATCATCATTGGAGGGAGGACCCTTTATAGGTCTTAGAAAAGACGCCATGGTGCAAATAGGCTGGGGAATTTGGGAAATGGATGAGGGAAGAGAATCCGTGGAATAAACTTGCCTTCAAGGGAGTTTCCTAATGAAATCTTTGGGTTTTGGAGCTGCGATTGCTACTTAATCTTTTTAAATTCAACACGCTCTAAACTCTTTCAGCAGTAGGAAGAGATATGAACTAGGGAGTGAAGCTTCAGGCTTGTTTCCTACTGCATATGAATTAAATGGCAGAGGAAAATGCCCATAGGTCATTATGAAAAGCCAAGCTGCTAAAGGATCACAAGTTCTATTGTGATCCTGATGTAAAACAATCAGGCTTCTGTTTCAGATATAAAAAGAAAATGACTTACTGTGTCCAAAATGGAATGCAACAGCCAGCAAAACCATGTCTTCAATTCACCAGGTCCTGAAAGTCTTGAAAATACATAGGCCCTGAGCAGAGTGTGGCAAACTTCCATTCCAAACTAATCTAAACTAAATTAAACTAAGCTCAGACATAGACTATTCCTGTGGTACCTGACTCTGAGCTGGGACTTTTGGAAACTAGACACATGTGCATTCAGAACTACATTAGTTGCAGGTAAGGACCAGAGCTGAGCTCTGCTATCCAGAGTAAAAGTGTACAATGATTTGTGAACATGTGAGCATTTAGCCAATTTTCTGTTTAGTTTTTCCAACAATGGCCTTGGAGTTTACTTTTCAGCATTTACTAGTAGTGGGAGTCGTACTCAGCCAACTCAGTCATCCTCAAACCGAGCACTAGAATAATAATCCTACCTGTCTCCACAACTTCAAGCAGATGCCTTCATTCACTCATCTGGTCTTGAATGTCTTACTTAACAACTTTCATAGATCAAGGTGCGCTGTGCTGCAGTTCCCAAGACTTACAAATTGGCATAATTTGCTCCTTTATACAGAACTCCCGGAAGGCCAGGATGTATATTTATACATGTGATTTAGGGGATACTGTATTGTCTTGATGGGAAAAGTCTCTTCCCTTCACACAAAGTATATTGTACAAAGACCTAATTATAAATGGGAGACCTTCTTCTATTCCAGTAGGAGTAGGATATTCCACACAGAGGAGCAGCAAAGACGGGGATGTTGGTTGTGGATGAAGAAATTCCACGTTGGTGGAGCTGAAGAGAGTCAGCATCGATGAGGTCGAGTGCAGGTGCGGACCAGAGCACACGAGATCCCACATACATTCTCCCTTTGTGATAGTCAAGTAAGAGATTTTATGTCCTCATGTTGGTAACCTGCAAAGTCTGAAGCTACACAAACAGCTAGCATTTCTTGAGGGCTTGCTACATGCCAAGCTCTGTACTGGGAGCTTGTTTTAAGTCACATCATTTGCTCCTCACTATAGCCTTGAGAAGTAGGTATTATTATCGTCCCCTTTCACAAATCAGGAAATTTAGGCTTAAAGGTTAAACAACTCACCAAAGCTGCCCTGCTAGTAAGTGCTAGAGATTCCAAAGTAAATAAGAATAAACCACAAAGGGGTTAAATGGCTCTCCCTGTTATTTGAAACTCCTTACTCTGTGACAAAATTCCAGTAGGCTAGGGCTTGGCTGTGCTCTTCTTAAGCAAGGCAGTATGGTAGGGGGTACCAAGAGATAAACACTCTGGTAGAGCCTCTCTCTCTCCCTCTCTCTCTCTCTCTCTCCTGACACTTGCTTCTACACCCCTCATTCTGAAGAAGCCTGAGCTCTTTGCTGGTCCCTGGGTTTATGTTTCCATTGATGTTGAGAACCACGCTGAGTGCTGAGAAGCCCTCAGTCTTCTCCCCGCGTGGTTAGAGGTGGAGGAGAGGCTGGGAAGCAGTGCCAGGAACCACACCTCTGTCAGAAACATGTAATTAAAAAGGAAAGAAAAAGAGTGGGGGGAGAGCAAAGAATTAACCACCCACCCCCTTCGTTTCTTAAACACATGTTCCTGCATGCACACTCCTGTGCACAAGCACGCACACATGCGTGCACAAAGCCAACAGACGTCCATCACTGCGAACCTTGGGATTCTGATGAAAACATTTTCCACCTGGCACGGTTAGGCATTAAACACCCCTCAAACCCAACTGAGACTTGGACCGTCAGTGGAGATATTTTTAAAACCATGACACAGAGGCGTGTGACACACTCGGTTTTCTCAGTGGGTGGGTAGAGTGTTATTTCATGTTGTTCTTGTCACTCAGCCCAACATTACAAGTGTGCACTTTATTATCACACTGAGAATTCTCTGCAGCCTGACCCAGCACAGTGTGTTCCCAGCGAGGGGAAGGCAACCTGGACAGGCGCAGGAAAGAGGGAGTGGACAGCTTCTGGAGACAGAGGCTACGCTCTTGGGTTCTCCCTTGTGCATTCAGTTCATGGCAACAGTATATAAAGTGTCCCAGTGGCTGTTATTTAATACTCTGTATCCACTGGTTACTGTCCTTGGGGAAATTCTAGATATTCAGATATTTAGTGGCATCCAACCAATTCCTTGAATGACCAGTATTTTTCTCTCACCCTCTTGTTTTTCTCCTTTGTGTTCTTCCTAATGGGAGTTTGTTCTTAATATCGCACATAAAATTTATGGTGGAATTAGGACCACATATCTGTGTCTCACCATTTACACAAAAAGGGGTGAGTCAAGGGCCCTTGTTGTTTCCCTGGGACAGGTAGGACAATGACCCACTGAAGGAGTGGAGGACAGTGGGTGCATCTGCCTGCCCTGGGCACAGGCAATAAAAAGGTGAACCACAGGAAAAGAATTTAAAAGCATTGAGAAAATGATTAAGAGGCTATCTGCTTCTTATTGGCACCTTGCCCTGCAGATTCTAAACAACGTCAGTAACAAAAGACTCCTTCCAAGCTGAGAAAACCACTCCCGCCCTCACACTCCTCTCCCCCTAAGAGCTGTTCAGTAAAATAGGGATAGACGATTGGCATTGGGAGAATGTTTTATTTCAGCAGAAAATCAGGGCCTTCTGGGTGGAGTTCATCTTATTCCCCACTAAGCGGACTTGACACTGATTGTTTCATGGATAGCAAACTTATTTTATCAAGTCACCCTAATAGGAATATAACATCAGTATCGTCTCAGGAATGACAGGTAAGAAATACCAGCAGAACCAATGTAAAAAAGTAGATCATTATAAAAAATCTCAAGAGGGTATCTTTGATTCTGTACTAGCTCTTAGCAGCAAGATTGTCCGAAGTTACCTCTAAAACAATCCCAAATCCTGTCTACGCTATAGGCCTAAACCAAGCCATCACTGCTTCTGGTTTAGAACAGAGGCCTGCAAAACACAGCCAAAGCTGCCCCAGTACCTGCTAATAAGCGTTGAGACACAGCCACACTCATTAACCTACATACTGTCTACAGTCGATTTAGCACCTTGACAGCCGAATTCAGAGGTTGTGATGGAGACCATATAGCCTGCAAAGCCTAAAATATGTACTATCTAAACCATTATAAAAATTGTTTGCTGACCTCTGCTCTAGAATATTGCAATAAGCTCCTAGCTAGACATATCACTTCTTTTCTTGGTCTCTTACAATCCATTTTCCGCCAGGCAGCCAGCATTACCTATAAAACATAAATCACATCATGATACTCTCCTGCTCAAAACTGTTCATTAATTTCCACAGCAATTAGAATAAAACACAAACGTCAGGCTCCCCCAGGCCAACAAAATCTTTCATAATCTGGCCTCTGTCTACCTTCATAACCCCTTGTTATGGACTAAAATGTGTCCCCTCAAAATTTGTATGTCAAAGCCCTAATACCCAATGTGACTGCATGTGCATCCAGGGTCTTTAGGAGGTCGTAAAGTATAAAAGAAGTCATAAGGGGAGGGGGTCCTAATCCAATAGGACTGGTGGACTTATAAGAAGGGGGAGAGAGAGGGAGGGGGGAGGGAGACAGAGAACAGGGAGAAAGAGAGAGAAAGATCCCTGTCTTTCTGTGCATGCACCAAGAAAGACCATGTGAGGACACGGCAAGAAGGTGGCCATTTACAAACCAGGAAGAGAGCCCTCACCAGCAACCAAACTGGCCAGATTCAACTGATCTTGGACTTCCCAGTCTCCAGAACTGTGAGAAAATAAATGTCTGTTGTTCAAGCCTCCCAGTCTATGGTGTTTTGTTACAGCAGCCAGAGCTAAGACATTCCTCAATCTGCTTGGGGTGTTCTGGTCTTGCTGTTCCTATTTTTGAATACTTCATGACCTTCACACATGCTGTTCCCTCTGCTGGAATGCTCTTCCCTCTTGTAGTTCAGAGCCTTGCCTTTCTATAGTTCAGGAAGGTCTTAGCTTGAATGTCACTTTCTCGAAAGTCCATCCTTGGCCATGATTAACAAATAATACCTCCATCCTTTGCTCCCTTCTATTACATGCTATCCCCATGCCCTGCTTTATTTTTCTTCGAAGCATTGATCAGCTCCTTCCATTAACTTGCACTGTAGTCAGACTTGATGATGGAACCGTCTGTGCAACAGGGGGGAAGGAGAGGGATCAGGGGTGTCTCTTATACTTGGGACCTGACGACCACCTCCCAGGAGAGTGACAACACCATTTACTGGGATGAGGAAACCTGTGGGAAGAGTATATTTTGGGAGGAAGGGAGAGAGGAAAATCAAGATTTCCATTTTGTATATGTTATTTTTAACATATCTAGTAGATGTCAGGGTGGAGATGTCTGGTAGGGAGTTGAATATACAAGACTGGAATTCAGGGGAGAGACTGGGTCTGAAGATAAAAATGTGTGAGTCACCAATATATAGATGGTATTCAAGCCGTGATCTTGGGTGAGATCTGCTAGGGAATACAGATAGAGAAGAGGTCCAAGAGCCAACCCCCCGGGCAAGCAAATATTTAGAGGACAGGAGAAAAAAGGGGGAAGAAGAACAGAAAAAGGAAATAGAGAAATAGAATCTATCAAGATAACGGGAAAACCAGGAGAAGGTAGTGTCTAAAGAGACAAGTGAAGAAGGAATGTCATTCCAAAAGCTGCTATGAACTCCAGATAACGGTTGAGAATGGGTCCTTAAATCCGGCCAAGGGCTAAGACAAGAACAGAACAGTGAGAATAAAAGCCTGTGGGACAGCGTCAAGAGCAGCTCAGAGGTGAAGGTGAAGAAGGGGAGTTATAGATGACAATTTCAAGGAGTTTTGTTCTATGGCAAGAAGAAAATGGAGTGGTAGCTAGAAGAAACCATGAGGAAAGGGAGAAATTATCTAGAATGGGAGAGATTCTAGTGCATTTACAGGCTGATGAGAAGGAGACACGAGAGAGGAAGGATAATACTGAGGGAAGGAGGAAAGGGAACACTTCACTGGAGCAAAGTCCTTAAGAATGTCATCCTTCAGGATGGACGTGGCCCACCACCAACGGAATAGGCCTCTGGTGGGGGCAGGCTGCAGCCAGAAGGGAAAGCAGAGTAGATGGGTAACGAAGGAGGTGGGAGGTGACTCGTTTGCAGGTGGATGAGGAAGTTCCTTTCTGCCTGCTTCTGTTTTCTTGGTGAATAAAAGATGAGATCATCCACTGAGAGTGAGGGAATGCATGTCAGGAGAGAGGAGCTGTGATGTCACAGCCCTGGAGAGTGGGATTGTGACTTTACAAGGGAAAAGCAGTAGGACTGCCAGGCAGGGCCAAGGCACTTGTGAGGTCTGTGGTCAAGAATCAACATGTGACCACACAGCTCTGCTTTATGTTTTCCTCCAGCCTGATTCAAGTACTCTGGTGTAAGGTCAGACTAGACAGAGAGTTAGGTTGAAGCAGAGTAGGAGATTTTCAGCTCAACAGGCCAGAGGGAGAGATGGAAGCTGAGAGTTTAGGCAAGACCATGATTTTAACAATGGAAAGAAGACACTGAGGACATGAAGGAGTTGAGGGAACAGTGCCCCATGGAAGGGCCAATGGGTGAAAGGTCTTGGGAAGGTCAAAGAATTGCTGGAGTCAGTGTAGCAGAGGGAATTCTCTGGAAGATAGCAGGTGGTGGTTGGAGAATGGTGGTTGGGGAATTTTAGGGGTCCCTAAAAATAAGCCTTGGGACGAAGGCCAGTCACAGAATGACTGGGTAGAATCATGGAAGAGACTGACTGGAGAAGCACAGAGGACAAGATAGTTGGGAGAGGACAAACTGAAAAACTGAGAGACTGAGTAGTGAAAGGCCACTGTGAGTATCAAAACAACTGAGAATGAGGATAGCGTGGTGTTGCTGGTGGAAGTGAGCCAGGCCCAAAGTCTTCTGTAGATCAGAGTAAGATGGGAAGGATCCTTCCCTGCCTCTTCTAGTTCCTCCTGGCCTCAGGTGTTGCTTGGCTTGTGGCAACATCATTCCAGTCTTCACGGGGTGTTCACCTGTGTCCCTTCACACAGTCCTCCCTCTGGACATGTCTATATCTGTGTCCGAATTTCACCAGTCTTATTGGATTAGGGCCCACACTGATGACCTCATTTTTTTTTTTTTTTTTTTTGAGAAAGAGTATCACTCTGTTGACCAGGCTAGAGTGCCGTGGCTTCAGCCTAGCTCACAGCAACCTCAAACTCCTGGGCTCAAGCGATCCTACTGCCTCAGCCTCCTGAGTAGCTGAGACTACAGGAATGCGCCACCATGTCCGGCTAATTTTTTCTCTATATATATATTTTTAGTTGTCCAGATAATTTCTTTCTATTTTTAGTAGAGATGGGGTCTCGCTCTTGATCAGGCTGGTCTCGAACTCCTGACCTTGAGCAATCCACCCG
>CAUYSK010121123.1:0-15429 GCA_963575035.1 Avahi laniger | reverse complement strand
AAGAAAAATAATAGCAATCATTTTCCATGGAGTTAGACTAATTGGTCCTAAAGTTCATATGGAAAAAAATAACTATAATAGCAATGAAATAATAAAAAAGGAAAATGAGGGAACATGCCTTTCCAGATATTACTCCAAATTAGTATTTATACCTACTACCATTAATTTAGATGATGGCTACCATTAATTTAGATGATGGCTTTGTCTGTGTAAATATGAAATGTTAGCTGATGTGATAAACAATCTATGTAATATTCTTATAGATTCTCTGGTGTTTAAAATTATTCCAAAATAAAAAGTTATAATAATCTGGGCTCTTCAGTTTTTAATTCCTGTGAATTAATTTATACATGTTTTAGAGGGATAGGAGCAGGAATAAAAAAGGCACAATGTTTTAGCTTTCTTAGAATAAGGTATATTTGCATATTCTTTTAAAAATCAAGTAGCCATATTAGGTAATAATTACTGTAACTATTTTAGCAATGGTAAAGTGGCTAATTAATTTGACTGAGATATTGCAGCTTATCAAGATCACCAAAGGGAATCTTATCAATATTATGTATCAAATATCAAATACAGTTCCATCAGTTGATTTTTTAACTCACTTTTCACCCATCAATATAATCCATGGACAATTATTAAAATCTTGTTAGAAATTGTGTCAACTAATAAATTAAATATTAAATATTACAGCCATATTTCATGTTAAACAAAGTGAGTTTCTGATTCTCTATATGTAATAATTGGTTAAGAAAATTTCCCACCTAAATTCTTTAGAATAAGATTAATACATTCTAGATAAAGAGAATAGAAACAAAGCACAATTAGAAAATAAAAACTTTCACAAGTGCATCTGACAGGCTAGTTAAATTAGTATTAAATAAAATTTTAATAAAATGTAATATTAAGAACTTATCTACATAATCTATATTTAAGTGGAAATTAGTATGGCTATCTCATTCTTTATAAAATTATGTTAAATAATCATTTTGTTCCCAGAAAATATACCACCTGCTGCTTCAACCCTTAAATGCTCATTTATAACTCTAAAAGACAGACATTTGCCTGTGGTGAAAAGCCCAATCTGTTAATTACTACCATTAATTTGGATGGTGGCTTTGCCTTTGTAAGTATGAAATATTAGCAGATGTGATAAACAATGCATTTTAAATCTAAAAATAAAAATACAAATGCTTTTTACATTTTTATTTAAATATGTCTATACATCAGTATGTCTATTTATATAAATTTGGGCACAAATACAAATTTTCTCAATGTCTTTTCTTCCTGTATAGATTCTTATACATACACATTCTCTCTCTCATCGGGTAATATAGTCACTTTCTTTCACAATATTTTCAAAGGCCTAAAAATGGATATACTTATTTTAACTATAAAAGTACAGTTACACTTCAAGCTTAAAATTAATAGTCAACTGATTCTTAGATAAGCAAAAGCAAACGCTACTAGAAAGAAATTTATTTTTGGAAAGACTGTGGCAGACGAACTCTAAGTGGCTTCCCGTGATCTCCTTCTCCTAGTAGTCACTGCTTTGTGTGGTCCTAGCCCCTTGAGTTTGAGTAGAACCTTTGACTTGCTTCTAAGCAATAGAAGATGGCAGAGGTGATGGATGTGGTGTCACACATGGGATGCCACTCCCGTGATTACATTATGTTATATCAGACTTGCCCTGTTAGCACACTTGCTGTAGAGACTGTCCTTGCTGGCTGGCTGAAGTATGCCACCATGTTGGTAAAGTCCACATGGCAAAGAACTGTGGGTCGCCTCTAGGATGTGGGGGTGGCCTCTAGCAACTGTGAGAAGCTTCCAGGACATGAAGACAGCCTTCAGCTGACAGCCAAAAAGAAACCTGGACATTGAGTTCTACAGACACCAGAAAATTAATTCTGCTTATAGTCTGAAGGAGAGTAGAAGTTTATTCTTTCCTGTTCTAGCCTCCAGATGAGAACACAGGCTAGCCTGCAGCTTGATTTCAGCCTTGTGAAATCCTAAGCTGACCCACGGGAACCATGAGATAATAAATGTGTGTGTGTATGTGGTTTTCTAACAGCTAATTTTGTGGTCATTTGTCACCCAGTAATATAAAACTAATATGGATAACTTTCTTTCATTTTCTATAATGTTCCCTGAAGACTTTTGAAATTAGAGAATGTTAGTGTGGCTAAAAAGAAAACAATGCAGATTTTAGCTGCAAACTATTAATCTGAAAACTTCTTGGAATGTTAAAATATTAAAAATAATTAAAGAGGTTTCTGTTGAGTAGATTTCTGCTAAAAGATTAGGCAAAAACAAACTAAAGAAGATAGCTCATTCTAAAGTAATTCCAAAGAAGGTTTAAATTCTTAATAGTAATTTTTGGAAAATTGTTAGTTTTCATACTTAGTTAATAGAGTATTAGACAATCACTGATGTGGCTTTAACCAGAAAGAACTCAAGTTTAGTATCCACGAACCCACTGTAGATAGATAGACTGATAGATATTATTAAAAAATATAATGGTTATTTCAATAAGACATGGACTTCACATTTTCCCACTAAAATAATGAGAAAACACAGAGAACTGGCTCCCTCTTCCTGTGTGGTATTGTAACTATTTAGGAAAACTAAGGATTGCTTAGGAATAAATGCTCTTTTTGGTATTTATTCACAACCTAGTTATATGACCTTAGAGCAAATATCTACTCTATGCAAATAAATCTTTATTAAAATATGTTCTTGGAAAGTGACTATTAATTCTTTCTTATGAATAATTACTCCCTCTAACCTTTAAACTTTTCTCTAGGCATGCTAGAGACTTTACAACAGGAGAGAAGATACTGATAACAATTTGTGTTCATTTTTTACATTCTCAATGATTCATTAAGCATCTTTAAAAGTCTTATTATTTCTGGGTTCATTCCTCAACCTCATCCAGTGAATTATTCTAGGGAGTTCTCAGCATTTCCAAGTGATGGATGTTCTCCAGCGGAGCTCTAAGATGCTGCAATGTGAGTTTTTTCCTCTGTAGTGTTGACAAAAGAGCATATTTATTTAAAATATCCCAGCTACTGAGTGCTTGTCTTAATAATTCATCAGATATCTTCCTCTGACTGATAGCACTGTGGTGGCAATTAACTTCTTCAACTGTGAAGGTCGTTGGCTCACAGAGGTTTGTGGGATAACCTAGTCAAAGGGCAGCAGCTTACTCTGAGAACTTGTAAAATTAATAATAATTAGTAGAAACTAAAGGGGAATGTGATCCTCAGGACACCTATAATATTAACAGTTTGTGTAAATATTGGTGACCCTATTTTTCCCCCAGCTGTGTGTAAAATTAGTGGGTACTCTCTGTTGGACACATTAATGCTTCTATGTGGTTTTCTTTGATGGATATTGATGATGGGAAATCATCTCTTAAAAACCTCTTTAGAATATATGGCTATAATTTGTCAGCACTACTCTTGGGAAAGTTGTGTAAATGTTAATCCTTTATAACTCTAAGAAAAGAAAGAGTACATTATGATTAGCCTATATTGACCCTTACAAAGAGGTTACATTAAAAGTATTTTACAAATGTTGAATCTTAGACTTAGCTAGGTAGATTTCCATTTAAATCCCTTTCCTTTTGAGTGACATTGTACATCTTTTTCATATCCCAATTTTAATAGAGTATTTAAAAAAATTGCCATATATTCCTTTAGTTCCAGAATATTTTCTGTAAGAGAAGAGACAAAGGAACAACCTCATAGAGTCTTTCTATGGATTCTGTAAACCTGTCATTATCAGGAAAAGAAAATGTGATATTGAGGTACATAATGTCAACCAAACACTTGTGTGGATATAACCCAAACTTACTCAGGCAGACATCTACATCCTCCTGTCTACGAGAATGTGGGTAGATAGATGCAGCTAGCTAAAGCCCATAAGGCTAAAATTGATTTTGCTAGTGATCTACCTTATGGATTCAGTGGGCATGAGATATCAAGATTTCAATTCAAATTGATTTTATAAGTGAAATAAATTTATAAAGTTTAGTTGTTTTCCTCTTTCATCAAGTCAGCAAATTCAGAGACTTTAAAAATAAATGTTATTTTATCAATGATGGATAATTTATAAAATCTAGAATATAATGAATTATAACATCACATATGCTTGCTTTACTTTTAAACATGGGCATTTAATAATGTCATAATGGATGATTTTATTTGTTTATATGCAATTAGAAAATGTATTTGTAGGAAAATTACAAGGTTTGAATTGTAATTACAGCATACATGCAATGACACACTGTGGCTAAATCACATAAAATTATTTTAAAATAATAAGAAATCTCTATTCACCGAAACAAAAAATATATACAGAATGCTTTATGTAGTTCTAAATGTTGAGTTTGGAAATTAGCCTAATTTGCAAAACATAAAAACATACCATGTATTTCCATTGTCATAAAGTTTTTTTTTAATTTTTACAAAATATCTAGGGGTTATCCCATTAAAATATACTAAATTTAAATATTACTCTCCAAATATTTAATGATTTGGAAATATTAATAAATCCCTTGCACAAATGGAAAGCTGAATCTCAATTTGAGACACAATAAAAACCAAAAATTATTACTCTTTTGAAATATTCTTTGCAAAATAGCATCAATGCATTTTAAGGAATATTGCCCATGTGATATACTGTTTTCTTAAAAAAAAACTCAAAGGCCGGGCGCGGTGGCTCACGCCTGTAATCCTAGCACTCTGGGAGGCCGAGGCGGGCGGATTGTTTGAGCTCAGGAGTTCGAGACCAGCCTGAGCAAGAGCGAGACCCTGTCCCTACTAAAAATAGAAAGAAATTAATCGGACAACTAAAACTATATGGAAAAAATTAGCCAGGCATTGTGGCACTTGCATGTAGTCCCAGCTACTTGGGAGGCTGAGGCAGTAGGATCACTTGAGCCCAGGAGTTTGAGGTTGCTGTGAGCTAGGCTAACGCCACGGCATTCACTCTAGCCAGGGCAACAGAGTGAGACTCTGTCTCAAAAAAAAAAACAAACAAAAAAAACCCAAATTCTCACAAATGGCAAAAGAAAAATTTGTTTAACAGTTTAATATTTTTAAGATTGATAAATTCAAAGACCAAGAAACCAATTAATTTAATTAGTATTTCTAAAATAGCAAACAAAAATATATGCAATATTTATATATGAGTATAATATATGAAACAATACCTTCAAAAAAGTTATCATACATACAGATGTCCACTGAACATAAAAAGTATCTTATATTTGAAGAGCTACCATAATAAAAAAGATAATTTTTTACATTAACCCTGCCCAGTGCTGATGTAAGTATAATTAATATGATCATTCTGAGAAGTCATCATGTCCTGTATGGCAAAGCCTTAAAAATGTTTGTATCTTGTGATTCAACAACTATGTGGAATACACATTTTCATGGTTATCTTTCTGAGAGGAGAAATTATCAGTGATTGCTTTTAGCTTTTTTTGTCTATATTTCGAATTTTCTAAAATACTTGTGGGTAATGTTTATAATAGGTTATATTCTAAAATGATAGTTAAAAGCCTGAAGTTATGGAAGTAAGATACAGAAAAGAAAATTTTATTTTCAAAAAATATAGCATGCTTCCTCCTTACAATTTTGGGGAAAAAATATTCTGAGAAGATGTCAGAATCATAGGATGATAAACATAGATGTTTACTCATCTAATATGAATATAAGTCCACTGATACCTGTTTATTTCATCTATTGACTTTATGTTTTCCATTATTAATTATTAAACATCAATAAAGTCTGTGAGAGCTTCCCTGGAGATTTGTTTTTCTGAACCTATTGTTGTTATAACATCATATGCTCATTAAATGGTCAAAGTCTTGAGATTAGAGAGGGTATGCCATATCTCTATTATGACTTTTATCTTTTTATGTTGAAATGATCTTTTAGAAAATAAATTGAGATGTGTTATCTATTTGACTATCACAGCTGCTCCCTCTGCCTAAAATGTTCTTTCCTCATGTTTGGTTTGACTAGTATAATTTTATTCCTTCTTGACATTTTAGCTTCATTGTTGCCTATTGAAACAGGCAAAGGCAGATTTCCACGTAGCTGAATGCATATGGCACTTCCCTGTACTCCTGTGTGATGATGTAATCAGCACATCTCTCCCGAGGACACTTTTGACTTCTTTTGGTGCTTGAGAGGGTCCGTTTCACTGCTCGTTGCATACCCTGTGTCTACCACAGTGCTTTAGCAACGGAGAGTGTGCACTCTTTACTGATTGAATGCATGAGCAAGAATTCTTTAAAATTTAAACAGATCTAAAAATCTAAATTAAGTCATTGTAAGTTACATACCCATGATCCTTGTGGTGGAACGTAGCCTCAAGGGAATCCTCTGGTGCTACTTTAGTACCATGACATGGGATTATTCCCAGGAGTCTTGCGAATCAGATCTGAGATGCTCTTTGTGCCTCTTGGGTGTTAGAAGAGGCCCTTCTCCTCCAGGTATGGAGGCAGAGGAACCCAGGACCTCTTTTTTTAATGAAAATTTTCAAGTGATGACATAAGTGTTCGGATAAACCAGGAAAACGTTAATCTATTAAATAGATCAATAAAAACCACACTTAGTATCTTTCAGCTTTCTTTTTAGAAATAACAGTTATTTTGATTTGAATATAAAAATTATTCTGGAACCTTGCCTTGTCAATCTTGACTTTTTTGCGAGTTACTTAAGACTGGAAGTTGTTTTGTACAACTTTGAAACTTGTTTTAGGGCTTATGTGTACGAGATGGCCAATTTATATTTCGAGAATCATGCTCCAATAATTTCAGATGGTATTGCTGCCAAGGACTGAAGCGAGCATGATCCTAGGCCTGGTCAAAATATATCTTTTTAGCATAATTCCAAGGAATATATTTAAAAGTATCTTTAAACATTGAGTCTTTAAAAGTAAAAGGCCTTTATCCAAAAGCAATACAATTGGACCTAATGAAGTAAAAGTAGTTATGTCTCTATTGGTAATCACCAGCATGTCAAGATTTTAAAATATTTATGTATGTCATCACTTTAATACCAATGAAGAGACAGTGAATAATTGAAGGATTGCAGGAGGGGTTGAGAATCAATATTTTGGACATTTTGGATACATTTTAGAAAGTGAGCACGAAGGGAAGTGCTAATGCACAGCATGAGAAAAAAATATAAATGCAAATAAATAAAAATACCAAATAAAACCAATTTTACAATGAAATATCCTTTTCTCTATGATCCAAATGGAGATCATTTCAGTATTTATACATTTTTTTCCATACTAACCTATGAAAGATTAGCTCAATAGGCAATTTTCATGGCTCAAAATATCCTTCTTATAGTTTTCCTAACACCCTTTTCCTGTTCAAAGCCTTGAAATGCTGATGATTAAATTTACATCCCAAGGTAAATTGTGAGCTTGTCAAACACAGAAAAAGTATACCATACTCCTTGTTACCAACAGGTGGCTGAGAGGGGACTTTGTTGTTCATAGGGTCACTGAGATCCTGTTATTCAGCTCTACAGCAGGACAAGGGATTAGGAGAGCCACAAACCTGCCAAACATCATGTTCGATGTTTATAAAATCAAGTTTTCTTCAGCCTCGAGAAAATTAAATGCAGCACTTAACCCTATTTCCAGTCATTAAGTACACAAGTGTGCATGTATATGTCCTCTCCCTGCTGGTTCAGGGAAGGAATAGCCATTTAGGAAACGCTCATTGCCTCTTTATTGTAGGCAAAATATGGCACAGTGCTAGGGACACTTGTCCTAAATTTTGTCTCTGGTTGTAACACAGGAAGAACTTCTTGCTGCTGAGGGGAAGTTTATCCTTTCGATTCAAAGAATTGGATTTTCTTTTGTATTTACCCTGCCAAAGTGAGTAAAGGATTAGTAACTATAATAATAATAATAATATTAATAATAGCTCTCTGTACCTTTCCATTCTTGTATTTTGAATGATATTAAAATGCGCTTTGCTGTAAGAATGCATTTTCCATTTTTCCTGCTCTGTAAACCAGTCAAAGGGTTCTCAGTTAGAACCAAAACAATGGAGATCACATTTTTGAGAGAAAAAAAGTATGTACCCAATATTTCAGGAAATTTTTACTGGAGTAAAGCTGGTTTTAAAGCCCCAGGAATCCTTATATTTGGTATATTTGGGTAAGATGCTAACATGTAGCCCACATCACCTATGTCTGCCAACTTTCTGAGTGCAGTAGGACAGTCTTTAATGTGAAATCATAGAGGGCAGATCAGCTATATATACAAAGGTCAAAGCTTTTTTCATCTAGAAAAGTTTCTCAAAATCAATGGCTCTGTTCTGTTCCGACATCATGTGCCAAATACACACGTTTATTAGTACTTTTGCCTCATGAAGCTTTCATGAAAACATATTCATTGCCAAAGGAAATGCATTTTGAGACCAAAAACACTTTGAGAAACATAAGTTTCTCCTTCTGCCCTATTTGTAAAGACTTTTCCTCCTTTATGTTTTCCATTAATATTCTATATTATGGTACACAAACATTAGTGTGGATCAGAATTTCTAGGTTAATATGCATTTTAAAGCCATTAGAAAAAGCACGACTGTGCGGTTGCTCTTTTTATGAGAATGGAGATTGAAGGCAGCTGTTTTCAAAGGCACTAATGTACTTGAAACAATGATGTAATATCTAATGTACATAACCTTTTAAAACCTGGTAATATAGAAGACATTTAGATTTACTGTGGAAATATGTCTCAGTTTTATTTTTTGCAAAAAAAATACAGGGAGGCATGCGGAGCTGTGTTTTTCCATTTGGTATCTAAATGCCTTGGTCCATAAATAAACCTACACACTACCCACCATGGGGATGAATTTGGCAAACAAACTCTCACTCTAAGAAAAAATATAAGAAACTATTCAAGGTAATCATTAAGATCATAAACAGTATCCCTTTAGATTAACCAAATTGAGAATAAATGTCCTGTTCGATTGAGGAGGACAAATTAAACTGTTTGTTTTGTTCTCAAAGTCATTCCTTCTGTAAGGATTAATTGAGCTTTATTTTAAAGAAGTCTATAAAAAGGCCATGATCTATTATCTTGGAACTTTCCAAATAAAGAGAAAGAGCCCAATCATGCCAATACAAGATATATTCATTTCCTTTTGATGCTATAACAAATTACCACCAACGTAAGGGCTTAAAGCAATGCAAATTTATTATCTTAAAGTTTTGGAATACAGAAGTATTAAATGGGTCAGCAGGACTGTGTTCCTTCTAGAGGCTCTAGGGAGGAATTCCTGTCCTTTCTAGCTTCTAGAGTTTATCTGCAATTTTTGGCTTTTGGTCCCTTTCTCCATCTACAAAATCAACAGCATAACATCTTTTATCTGTGTGTCTGTCGTCATGTCTTCTTCTCTGACTCTGACCCTATTGGATCCCTCTTAAAACAACCCTTTGATTACATTGGGCCCACCCAGATAATCCAGGATACCCCTTCATCTCAGCAACCTTAGTAAATCACATCTGAAAAGTCTTTTTTGCCATGTTGACAAGATATATCTTTGGTGGGGGAGGGAGTACTCTGCCTGGGATACAGTGCCAGAGCACAGATAGAAATGGATATAGAAATATCTGAAGGTGGAACATGGATTGGAACAGGGGACTGAGAGAAGCTAGTGCCAAGGGAGTAGGGACCCTGGAATATTTAGCATTCCTTGGGTGTTTAGGGCTTGTTAGGCGTATATGAAGAGAGGTGGGTATACAGGAGGCATTACTAACAGAGGGACCGATATTATCTGAAGTAAGGAGACAGAAGATTCAGGTTATATCAGAGACATTGTGTGTTTGTGAAGATATTGAACAGGAGAGTGAGCCCATCAGATAATCTTTGGGGAAGATAATGTTGGCAGTAATATAGTTATGTCATATGTACTCATCCTGGTGGGGTTTGGAGGATAACAGACAATCAACTGGGGTTGAAGAAAGAAAATTTTGAATTTTTACTTAGTCATTGTTATGTTCATTTCAATTTTAAATTATGTTTGCTTTATAAGGTACAAAAATTTGAGTATATCAGAACATAAATAACATTATAAATATTTAACATACATATATTTTCAGTGTATATATTTTTTTTAACTTCAACTTACTTCTAAAGGCCTCCACCCCACCAGTAAAAATGTGATGCCTTGCTCTAATGAGCTTAGACATGACTGGTTCAGGGTATGCCTCACACTGGGGAGAAATGGGATTCAGGTCCAATTAGAAACTATAACAGTAGAAGAGACAGAAGTTAGATATCCTCTTGTTTTATATCTTCTAAAACTTTGTGGAGATAAAAGTCACTGAATTTCATGAATATGTGATTCTTTGGATTATGTGTCTGGAGATTGGGATCCTGAGGCAATTTCAAAATCTGAGATGTTATAACTTGAATAAAGTCACAGAATACTAGATAAAAAGAAATCAAAGGAGAAAATAATAAATTATAACATAAAGATCTCAAAGAATAAATGTGCCATATATTCTTCTTAATCAGATAACCATGGAGCTTTGAATCATAAGAGGATAATTTAGCTCTGTGGTATTATATTTTAAGTTTCTTTAATCAAGAAGTGAAGGTGATTGAAGAATAATTCTTAGGGCAATGTACACTTACCATGTTTTGACATTTACTTAATCAATGACTAATGATTACACAACAATTTCCTTATCTGTAAAATATGCATTATACTATTTTTCATCTCATATTATTATTTTCAGAAACCAGCAAGTTAATAATTATATACCACATTTAATTATTTAATTAGTACTCAATAAATATTAGCTATTTAAAACCATTTCCAAAAATGTTTAAAAATAATTCTTACATAAATATAGTTAAGTACATGTCAAAGATTTATTTATTCTATTAATGAGGGAAAAAGCAAAATGTTAAAGCTGGCTAAAAAGAATTGGAGTAATGGAGTACATATAAACACAGAAACAAAACATTGTGGCATAAGATCACCAAATAGGAGTACAAAAGTGGTCAGTGTCCCAAAGGCAATACAACCTTTTGTTTGGGGGCTATCTTTTCTACGAGACAGAAAGCACTGATAGCTCTAACAGATGCAAATCTACAAGTTAATTATTTTTTATAGAGTGCCTTTTTTTCCTTTGGGTAGATGCCCAGTAATAAGATTGCTAGATCAAATGGTAGTTCTACTTTTAGCTCTTTAAGGTATCTCCATATTACTTTCCATAGAGGTTGTACTAGTTTGCAGCCCCACCAGCAGTGTATGAGTGTTCCTATCTCTCTGTATCCACTCCAACATTTGTTGTTTTGGGAATTTTTGATAAAAGCCATTCTCACTGGAGTTAAATGATATCTCAAAGACATCTGCACTAGAATGTTTATAACAGCACAATTCACAATTGCAAAGATGTGGAAACAACCCAAGCGTCCATCAATACATGAGTGAATTAATAAAATGTAATAGATGGATATCATGGAATACTACTCGTCCAAAAAAACTATGGTGATCTAGCACCTCTTGCATTATCCTGGATAGAGCTGGAGCCCATTCTCCTAAGTGAAGGATCACAGGAATTAAAAAACAAGCACCACATGTACTCACCATCAAATTGGTATTAATTGGTCAACACTTATGTGCACATATGGTAGTAACATTTATCCAGTATCAGACAGGTGGGAGGGAGGAGAAAGGGGTGGTTATATTCACACCTAATGGGTGCGGTTCTTACTGTCTGGCAGGTGGACACACTCATAGCTCTGATTTGGGCGGGCCAAAGGCAATATATGTAACCTAAACATTTGTACCCCTGTAATATTCTGAAATAAAAAAAATAATTATATCTGAAAAAACCAAATCTACAAGTTAACATGAAATTTTATAGAGTCTGGCCCAAATAAATAATGAAGTAAAATAAAGGTACACAATCCCCTTTAGAATTAATAGTTGTTGCTTTGTAGAGACCTGTTAGTGTTTCGATATGACAATAAAATGACACAAAGTCATCCTTTTGCCTTATTTACAAGTTTTAAATAATAGAATATTATGTTCATTATGCAGTGAGAAAACAACTTTGGAAAATATATGCAACTTAGGTAAAACAGTTTATAAATGCTGGATCAAGGATTTCAATGTAGGGAGTTTGAATGTAAATAATTAATAGTAGTTGCTCTGGTGTATTGACTCATAGCAATATGTTGTGGACTCACCTAAATGTTAAGTGTGTATTAACATATTTAATTCTCCCAGGAGACTGAGGTAGGTTCTGGTATTCTCTAGGTGATTTTCTTGCATTCTACCCACCTCTGATCAGAGTGTACACATTTCATTTAGGAGATCATTATTAAACTCCTGCAATGTTATCTCTCTACAAGAGATATCTTATGGTGTCATTCTCCTGTTCAAAATCTTTAAACACACCACAGAAACCAAAGTCCCCTGCACCTTTGTCTTCTTTACTTTTTATAATATGGTTTTCTCTGTTTGGAAAATCCTTTTTCTTGCCCATTTATCCGTGGTCATCTATCAATACCAATTAAACACTCCCAGGGTAACACTTCTTTATTGCCCTTTCTCATTCTGTTCTAATCAATCGCTCTCTTCCCTAGTTCTACAGTAATTACTACCTTTGTTATAACAATATAACAGTTTACACTGCAATAGAAATATCAAAGTCTTTATCTCTCCAAGAGAAACTCCAAGAAGACAGTAGATTGTGGCTGAATATTCTTTATTTTCTTAATAGTACTTTGCAAATAGCGGATGCCCAATAATGGGATGTTGGCCTTCTTTGAGAAGGAAAGAGACAGGCTTGAATTACTTCCCAAGTGAACAAATATTTTTATATTCATGTCAAATTCAATCCCAGAAATCACCTTTTATGTTCATTTGATGATCCTGATTGGTTTGTTATATTTTTCTGGACTGAGATGTTTCTGGACTTGCAGAGAGATTTATACTATTGCTAGGAGGTGGGTTTCTATAAATGGGTCAACATATTATTGAAAGAAAAGTTCACACAAGTCTTAATTGTTTTCTTTGGGAAATATAATTAAAACATGACTTCACACTGCATTCTAAACTCTCCCTACATTGCTGTATTTGAAAATACTATGTTAAAAGCAGTAGAGTAATTTTTAAAGAGCTTTCTTCTATCTCCACTTACATAAACAGAGTAACCACAATCTTTTTGCTTTTTCTAATGGTTTTAAAGTTTGACTTAGACATTTTAATACACCATCATGTTTTCACATAATGATAAATATTTAATGTTAATGGAAAATAGGCATATGTTTTGAACATAAATGTAGCCGAAATCTACTAGGAAAAGAAAAAATTTTAAGTTTTTCAAAGTATTTTATTTCTTAAAATGTCTTTCTACTGACAGTGAATCTGCTTTTAAAACCCTTCATGATACAAAATTACTAATAAATATGGTTTATTACTGGAAGTGAGAACTAGAGAAAGTGCCTGCTTTTGAGAAATACCTTTTCAGATCTGCTACCTAAACAATTCACACGTGGACTTTCCCTGCTGTACAGAATGTGGTGAACAAAGGAGACATGGCCCATCAGTTGGAGAGTTACCTAAATATTAATATATTAAAACCTAAGGACTCTTATGATGTCACACCTTCCCCTGGCAATGGTTCCCTGGAAGACTGGGCACACATCTATTCTTTGAAAGACAGAATCTGTTGGTTCTCTTGAACTGAAAAAACGAGAGAGCCCAGCTTTTGTCTGGTTTACATAACAGAGGGCATCATGAGACTTCACTTGAGGTACAAGGATAGGGATAAACTGGGTATTTTTTGTTTATTATTTATCATTTCACTAATTTGGGGAGAAAAACAGTCCACTTGAAATGAAAGTTCGAACTGGCCAAGAGCATGACATGATGGTGTAAAAGTCCGAGAGAAAATGAGCACTGAGATCTTCAAACCTGTGTTATGTCTGCCTGCGTCCAAAAGGCCAGGAGCGTTTCGTCAGCCTGTGCGTCACCTGCCTCTCCAAGAAGAGGGTGTATACATGTGAACTTGTGAACTTTATGACTAGAAATGGGGCCATAATCTGCTTGTGGGTACTGACATAGAAATAATTTGGGGTGATTAAACGCATGATATTAGGGAGCGTTGAAGGCCTTTCTTGGCCCTTCATCCTCATGCAGATTCAAGCATCATTAAAACAATGTCTAGGTGAGGACCCAAAACTGATCTGCTACCTCTTCTTTACACACTCCCTGGTACCAGGAACTGATTTTATGAACTTCACAGTGCATTTATTTTGGGCCTGACAAATTAATAGTATGCCTTGGGATATAAATTTAATTGACTGTCATTTCAAGCTTTGTCATTAGAAAGGTCACCGGAGAAATATACATAGGGAGATTCTGAAGTATGAAAATTGTCAGTGAATCTGAGCTTTACGTTTAACTGATATTTTATTTTAAGGTTTAATTTTTCTGTGCTGTGCCAAAGGCCATTATAAAACTTGATGGAGAAATAATTTTCTTTCAAAAATGATATAACATTTAATTGTAATTCCAATTATAGTCAGTTTAATGGTAATTTTAAGGTATATTTTGAGTGGAGGGTAAGAGTCCTTTTTGCTTTACTCCTTGGCAAGAGTGGAATTGTGAAGCTATTGCACAGCACAAGTTGAATGGCATTTGTAATTATGCACTGACCACTTACTGTGCATTGGACACTAAGTTCACTGCCCTGGCTGATGGGAAAAATGTTTAAATATATGCACGTTATAGACGACTTGCATTTAATATCATAGGTAAGAAAGATTTATAATTGGAAATGTGATTTTCCCGGACCCCTGTTTATTTATATTTATATATTATGTTATTTCTATTTATATGGCATTTTTTTTTGTAATTATTTCCTAAAATTTGTGCAAAAGTGTTGTCTATATTTACTCTTCCTCATTTCTGCTATAATTGCTCTGCTAACATTCTTCAATAACTCTTCTTTTCATGGATAACTATATAGAAATAAAAGTAAATATTAATTTCCTATCTCCAAGGAAAAATCAGCATATCAGCTTCAACTTACATTCACTCATTCACATATTCACTTTTTCATTTATCAAAAAATACTGAGTGCTTCTTGTATACATATAGTTTACTGGGTGCAGGGAAGAATTAAAATATTTGACACACATTTATCTTTAAAGAATGCCTGAGGAGGCTGGACGCGGTGGCTCATGCCTGTAATCCTAGCTCTCTGGGAGGCCAAGGTGGGCGGATTGTTTGAGCTCAGGAGTTCGAAACCAGCCTGAGCAAGAGCGAGACCCTGTCTCTACTAAAAATAGAAAGAAATTAATCGAACAACTAAAAATATATAGAAAAAATTAGCCGGACATGGTGGCGCATGCCTGTAGTCC